>PVHY01006623.1:0-73193 GCA_004024945.1 Uropsilus gracilis
ACAAAATATCTCAATGTTAACATTCTTATTTTACAGATTTTAAGAAACAATTCAATTCTATTAATCATAAAATTGTTTATATTATCTATTTAATTGTAAGTTTTGGTAGTCTGTAGATTTAGAGAAATTGGTTCATTATTCTGTATTTTGAGAAATTGTTCAATTATGTGCATACACTGAGCTTTTTGTTGTATTCCCTTACACATTTTATAATACAATATAACACAATACAAACAATGATACAATACACTGGAGTTCATAATGACATCCATCTTTCATACTAATAATGGTATTTTGTGCCTTTCCTCTTTTTTTGTCTCTCATTTATAGTTTTATTGATCTTTTCAATGAATCATTTTCATTATCATTTTTTTTTCTATTGTATCATTTTTTTCACCTTCTGCCACCTTCTTTACTATGTCTTCCTTTCTGTCTTACTTGTGGGTTTTTCTTTGCTGCTTTTTCTTAGCACTTAAACTTTATAAAATGAAAGTTTAGATTATTGACTGAAGATCATTTTGTATTGTAGTTTAGGCATATAATCCTTAAATGTTCTTCTAAGCATTGTTTAGCTTTATCTCTGAAAATGCACTCGTTTTTATATTCAGTTTATCTCATTTTCAAATATTTTGTGATTTCCTTTATGACTTCCCTCTTGGTCTATGGATTATGGGTATGAGCTGCTAATATATTGAGGTTGTTTTGTATTTTTTATATTACTAAATTAATTTCATTATGATTAGAGACCATACTTTGTTTGATTTCTGTTCTTCTAAGTTAAGGTTGTTATTTTTTTAATGACCCATCTGATGAACAGTACTTGTGTACTTGAAAATAGTGTAAATATATATTATTTTCGTTGGGCTCATTGTTCTGTGAATGTCAGCTATATCCAGCTAGCTGATGATGCTGTTCAGTCTTTTATTATACCCAACTTTCTATATATAAATTCTATCTCTTACTGAGAGAAGAGTGCTGATATTTTCAAATAGAAAGTTAGATTTAGATATGTCCCTTTTAAGTTATGTCAGTTTTTGCTATACCTATTTTAAAGTTCTACTGTTGACCACATAAACACTTAAGATTACAATATCTTCTTTGATGAGCACATTTTCTTTGTGTAATGTCTGCCTTTTCTCTAGGTAAATCTCTTTCCTCTGAAATCTACTTTGCTTTCAAGATAGTTAGCTTTGAGTAATATTTGCACTTTTCATGACCTTTTTCTTTACTATAACCATATTATATTTGAAATAAGTTTGTCTTAAACATGAAAAGCTTTGTCTTGCTCTGCTGACTTATTTTCAAAATTTTCTTGTCTACTGTTCAGATTAGATATTTCCTATTGATCCATTTTGAAGTGTCCTGACTTCTAGCTCCACTCTGCTGTGGAGCCCCTTCAGTGAGTTTTATCTTGGCTATTCTATTTTTCTGCTCTAAATTTTAACTTGGATGTTTTTTACTGATATAATTGTAGTATTTAAGTATTTGCAGTTATTCATTTGCATATTTTATGAGTTGCATTAAAATATCTGTCAAATAATTTCAATGTCTGTATCATCTCATTATTGGTTGCTGTTGGCTATGTTTTCCAATTCCCATTTGATTGGTTTTGTAAGTCCAGTAATTTTTATTACTGGACTTACAAATTTTAAGTATTATGTTATGAGATTTTGAGTCTTATATATACCTGATGGAAAATGTTGACACTTTCACTTTAGCTATAATTGACCTGATTATATTTAAACCACACGTTCTGCCTACTTTGGGCAGTGATTCCAAAGTCCATTCCATCATCAAATATTTTTCAGCATAAGTCAGATTAGCCCATGTAGGTGTCATTCATGAACCTGGCAAAGATCTACTCATTAGCTCAAGTGTTGAAGTTTTTATTATGCTAATTATGATCAAATTCAGTTTGTGCAGGTTCAGGGTGAACCCTGAGTTCATGACAGTGTTATGAGGTTATTTTATAAGTTCTTTTCAATTTTCCATGTCACACTACTTTCCAATTCCTTGTGCTTCCTTTTATTTTTGGTCTTCTGGTCAGAAACTTCCATGATTGCAGTACATCTGGTGCCAATCTGTAAGAAGACAAAAAGAAAGAAACCACATAGGATGACTAATGTGTTAAATGGTTGAATGCTGTGTCAATAATAATAATGTCACAGGACTTATTAAGTGAAGCTCTGTTTCCTCAATTTCTCCCAAAGCATTGATATGATAGATAAAAGATTCTCAATGAATATGAGGCATACAATCACATATACTATTTACTATTTAAAAATAAAATGTATCATAACTAGTCCAATGACTTTCAAGCTTCTCTAACAGAAATGGTTTATTCACAATAAAATGAAAAAAGGGGAAGATGTGTAGAGAAAGCATTTAGTGAAAGCGATTGCCACTTTTTGAAGTCAAAATTAGGAAGAGAAGGGACTGCTAACTATGAAAGTGGCTAAATGGTATCATTTGAAGAGCTGGAAATATATGTCCTTCAGGGTAACATGGAGGTTGAGTGCTTGATTCATGCTTAAGAGAGCTAAAGTGGCATATGTCAACATTGGAATTGGTTTGCATTTGCAAAGTTTGACAATGTATGCATTAGTATTTCCTGTGCACCAGATGTTGGCCACATGGGAAAAAGAGAACCAGCTTGAAGCTTTGTAGTTCAATTTTTACAAGAATGAATACGTTTTAACAAGAAGATTATGTGTAGCAAGAATTTGTGAAAAATAAAGCTCCAAAGAAGGAGTGGGGAGTTAAAGAAAACGTCTGTGAGAAGGGAGATTCCATACAGAGGTTTTATGAAGCAATGACACTGAGGATTCAAAGTCCCACTGACAATAACTGTGAAAGGTCTGAGATTTTACCCTTTTATAAACTGCCAAGTTTCTGTTACACAATGTCATGGATACTGAGAGAAGATGCAAGACAATAGGTCAGGAAATGAAAACTTTATTATTTATATCAGTAATAATAATGAGAGTATCAGCATTTTTTTTTTTTTTTTTGAGACTAGGTCTCGCTATTTTTGCCCATGGAACTGTGGAACAGCAGTAACCTGGGGTACCATGGACTCAAACAATCCCCAGCCTCAGGTTCCCAGGTAACTGGGATTACAGACTCGCGCCACCACACCCAGCTATTTTTTTAGAACTAGGTCTCGCTACGTTGTCCCGAGTGGGACTCGAACCATGATTCCTGGTCCCTGCCGTGGCTTCCTAGGCTGCCATTCACAGGCATGTGCCACCATTCCCAGCCTCTGTATTTTCATACATTTGTACCCCAAGCACCAGTTTGTCACAAGGGATTCACAGAGAATTGCAAATAGGATCAAACAACACGAGTAGCAAGTTATATTACAGAGGAAGAATCTTAATTCTAAATCTTTTGTAATGGACACTAGACATGCTTATCATTTTCTCTAAAGGGAGGCACTACTACATTCCAATGTTGATCAGTATACAGTTATTCTTAAAAAGATAGTTTGATACAAAGGCAGACAGGGCCTATGCTCTTTATTGAGAAACAGAAGAGAATTACCTAGACTAGTCTTTCAACACCACACACAAAAAAGGGAGATAGAAAAAAGGAAACATGATGGAAAGAAATCTCATAGAGCATGACCAATATATAGTAAAAGTCGATTTCCTAAAGAAGCTGCTACCTGATCAATAGATACCACCCTGTCCTTTCTTTAAAAAATCATACCTTCATCCCAGCAGCGCTGAGGTAGGAAGGGTGAGAAGAGCAAGACAGCAGAAACTATCTATCCTAGCTTTGTCCAAGGAAGGTATGTACCCATACAAGCTTGCTGAAGACAGAGCAGCTTTGCTTTCCATGAATTTAAAGTATTGACTGATATTTTGAATGGTACACTTTGATTTCTAGATACTTCTTTCTATGCTTCTTTCTATTACCCATACAATAGCTGTGTTTTTCTACAATAAAGTGAACACAGAACTATTTTAGATTCATGAAAAGACAAAAACATATGGTCTGATGAATTTTCATCCAGTGGTGGGTAAAGATTTTTTCAGTTCATAAGGTTGAAAGAGTGGTGAAAGGTAAACATGAGTTAAATTTTGCTGATTGACATTTTCCTCATTGCCTCATTTATTGGCTAAAAGATTAATGGTTATAACTTATTGGTTGTTATCACCCTTCCAATACATGCTTATTCTTTTACATAGATTAGTTAATTTCACCTAATAATAACTTAAATGGTATTGCTACAATCATGTCCTTTTAGCAGAAGACAGAAGTAACTCATAGAGAGTTTAGCAACTTGTCCAAGAATACAGAATAAGTGGCAATGACTCAAATTCTAACAGTTGAATCCAGAGCTCCACATGCCTGTGTGAAACTTTATAGATAGATAGATAGATAGATAGATAGATAGATAGATAGATAGATAGATAGATAGATAAATAGATAGATATAGATATAGACCTATCTATATCTATAGCTATAGATAGATCTATCTATATCTATATATATATATATAAAGCATATATAAAGAGAACTAAAAGGAAGAAGGTGGGAAGGGAAAGATGTTGCTTTATGGTTGAAATTCATGTGCAGTTTTAAAACAGTCTACTGATTTTTGAAAACCACTAAAACCATGATGGATAAAAAGAATTACTATCAGAGTTTTTAAATAGTCTCTTTGCTTCTTTGTAGAATAACAAAGTAACTATCTAACACATTTAGATTTTAGTACCTTTAATAAAAGGATATTAGATAGGGATAATTGATAAGTTCTTAACTGATAAAACTTAAATGTTAAGTCTTACAATCTGAAACTATGAAAGCAAATCAAGTCACCTATGTCCTCAAACTTTTATAGACAAAAGGAAATAATGTATCTAGATTCATACAATAGAAATAGAATGTGAAGATGTATAAATAGATGGTTTATATATAGCATGTTGTAGATTATGGAACTTGGCACAGTTTCAAGAAAATTAAAATGTAGTTTAGTTGAGATATTATCTTATTCCAAATGGATATCATCATGGAAATATAAATAGATAACATTGTTTATGACATTTCACACCAGAAATATTTTTTTTCCAAAAACAAATTTTAATCCAATAAAAGTTAAGCATACAGATCTCAAATGGATGAGAGTTTAACACCAGAGGCCTGATGTTCTGTAGCCTTGAGGAAACATGAGAACACCCATGATCTGACTTCTTAATGGGGAACACAATGGATCATCATCTTGCCATTCACTTCAGAGAAAATAGTCTAGAAAATGACCTGAGTTCCTTTTAAACAAAACATCAGTGTATTCGGTATTCATGGTCTTAAAGTCAAGTGACCCACACTTATTTATTTTTCCAATTTTTTAATTAATTGATTTTATCGCACATATATTTATAAATACATATATAAATATTACATCTTTGCTTATTCCAATAGTCTTCCATCACCCGTGCACCTTCTTTAATCTCTTGTGTCTTCCCCCTCCATTGATCTATGCTTCAGATCTTTTGGTAGCTTTAAATTTTTCTTGTCTGTTTGTTTTTCCTAAATCCCTGATTCCATATCTTCCTTTTACTTTCTGGTTAATTTACACTAAGATGATTCCTTCTAGCTCCATCTATGTTGCTATAAATGATATTTTTATCTTCTTTGATCGATACATAATATTCCATTATGTAAATATACCATATATTATTCAGCCATTCATCAGTTTTGGGGCATTTGGGTTGTTTCCATATCTTGGCAATTGTAAATAGTGTTGCAAAAACATGGGAGTGCCGGTGTCCTTTTTAATTAATGATTTTGTATTCTTTGGGTAGATTCCCAGTAGTGGGATTGCTGGGTTGAATGGTAGTTCCACTTTCAGTTGTTTGAGGATTCTCCATCCAGCCTTCTGTAGCAGTTGAACCAGTTTGCACTCCCATCAGCAGTGTATGACATTTATTAAAAAGTAGCACTGCTATATTTATATTTCTGAGCATTAGTATTCCAAATAACAAAAAATAACAATGCTGTCAATATGAAAATAAAACATCTCACATTGTATAGTGCAGGATTACTAGAAGCAGCCTATTAAATGGGTTTGATTTGCACTGTGGACCAATTTAGCTATTTTGATTTATAAGTATTTTAAAAGGCATTACTGTAATGATTTTATAGAGTATAAAATGATGCCTTACTTTTAAAAAAATATACTTTCTTAAAAATGTAGTATACTTTTAAAATTTACCCAAGGCTGTTTGTATGGCTCTGTATATTTAATCACAATACCTGTATCATAATGACAGTTCATGAGTAATGTGGTGGTGGGAGAACTTTGGAGGATAACAGTGATATACTTATATATATATAATCAAAATATATTATATATAATATAGTACATATATAATGTGTAAATATATATTGTACATATATAATCAATGTATAAATATATATGTATAATCTATATATATATATATATATCAACTAAAAAATGCCTATATTCAAAACAAAGTGTCCTGGGAAGAGAATATCAGGTGGCATATCATCAAAATTTTGTTTCTAAGATATGACCTTTAATTAGATATATTACTTTGTTCATCTGAAAAATAGAAACAAACTTTTTTATTCTATAATTTCCTCATTGCAAAATACTCATTATTACAAGTTAAAATTGTTATTTTAACTAATTATTAGTACAAAACATTTTTCAAGAGAAGTATGTACTTGTCAATTCTCCTTTAACATATTCTGCTTCATCAAAGTTAATAAGTTTTCTGTATTCATATAAACATTTTAGAAAGAGTAACAAGAAAATAATTCCACAGGGGCAATCTAATTATCATCAGCAGCTGCAACCTGTTGCATTCAATGCTGGGACTATAATCTAGGCTGCTTTAACCAAATGTTCAAGCATTTAAAAAGCTTCCTTTATCTTTTCTTGTGATTCAAAAGGAAATTGCATAATAAAAGTCCTGTGTAGGAGATATAGGTATGCTTTCTACCACATAGAAAAAAATCTTAACCCATTTCCAGTTAGCTTTGACATTTTTGAATTATGAAACCCCTCACCTCTCAAAAAATGAATTTCATCTCCTAAAGCTAGAGATGTCAAGTATTTCATACCATGTGGTTTCCTTTGCTCTGCTCTATTATATATCACTTTTAAGAAGGTATCATTGCAGATTGTCTTACTGTTGAAATAAATTGGCCTGATCTCATTTTAACCTACTACAATCTGAAAAAAAAAATCACTTTGGGGAGATTGTTTTATTTTAAAATCAAAATTTATTTTATTTGAAAATTATAACAAAATAGGAAGCTGTCACAATTCATTATTTTGATTTGCAAACACGTGTAATTTGCAGTTTTCTTCTTCCCATGATTATTTCATGAAGTGAGAGAGCCCTTTTATGAAAGAAAAGTCAACTTCTTTTTCTTCTCCAGTTGCATTCAGGTGTGTTTATTCCCATGAACCTTACATAAGCTTACTGAGACACTACAAATGGCAAATGAGCAAAACATCTTGCAAAAGATTCTACTATTATTAATGATATTCTACTCTCTTTTGTAAGTAAATTCTTTTAGTTTACATAATGGTAAAAAGGGAAAAGGGGAAAGAGATTAGAGTGTGAGGTGTAAGGAAGGAAAGCTTTTAGAGACAGATATAATTAAGAGTTCCATAGATTGTTATCTATGATATCTTATAAATAAAGCAAATAGCACCTGGAAAACTATAAGAAATCTTATCTTTCCTTGTTTTAAGTGATTAATTTTTTTCTATGGCGATCATTGGGTGGGGAGTCCTTAATCATCTGTCCTACAAAAAGTTGAAAATTGATATAATTTCCTTCTGGTTCCACATAACTTTATAAAGAGTGATGATGAACATTTAGTTTTTATGAACAGTGAGTTTTTCTGTTCCCTCCCTCCTTCCTTAAAATAATTTTATTGCCTTTCCTAATCATAATAAAGGATAAAACGTATATTATTGAATTACTTCTTTTGGAAAAGAAACCCCAAACGTCGAGTGTTCCAGCATTTCTCCCCTCACATAGACTTGGGGGGAATTTAGTGCTAAATAAATGCTGCCTCAAACCAAGCAAGATAAAACATAAATCATTGCATTAAAACCTCTAACAAGTCTATCTGCTTTTTGAATTGACTGGGAGATGAAAGCGAGGAGTCTCATTTAAGAAGGCCCAGCGGATCAGTCCTGCATTTATATAGCTGTTATCAAAAGCAATTCATTTGGAGATCAAATAGACTGACAGATAGGACAAGTAGGGGATCACCACTGCCTTCAGGCAGCCAAAAGCCAGGACTGCTCTCCAGCAGTACCACTAATACTGAGTCTAGTCAATGCTTGTGTTTATCACCACTTCCATCCTTTGCCAGCTGCACATTCACACATAATTCTTCCCTTCCTTCCTAGCCAGGACAATGCAGGGAGAATAATAAGAATGTGTCCCTAACTGGGCCTGATAGAAAACCCCCCATGTTGAACTATGATGAGCAGACCACATTAATCCTAACTTTTAACAAGGTCGGTGATGGTGAAGAGGAATCAAAGCAGGAAATAAGAGATCATTGCCGGGGGCACTTGAATTCCATGACTTCTTCATGGTTGGCATGGTCTCCAGAAATTTTTCATGTCGAGGTTTACATTTGACCTCTCCAGGTGATTCTTCCACAATGGGGCAGGAAGAAAGCATGTCAGTATAAAGTGATTTTGCACAGGTAGAGCGTTCAAAGATAGGTGGATGAGTTCTGTTATTGGTGTAGAAGCTAGGGGCTTTAACCCTGTTTTAATACACTTTTCTCTTATTAAGAGATAATGACATGGTAATTCTGAATTAATTAAAAATTCTGAATAAAATAAAAAAATTAAAGATGCAATAAAATCATTTCAGAAATGAGTCCTATTTTCCTGTTAATATTTACACATGCATATATAAACATGAACACAAATGTTAGATGATATTCTCTTTGCATACTATATGTTTGATTTAATATTGATTTAATATTAAAAACAGAATTTCATGTCAAATTATTCTTTGGAAACAATGTTTATTGAATCAAAGTCATTACTTCTATGACTATACAAAGTTTAATTTAATTGCTTTTTGTCAATAATTTAGGAAATTTGGTGTTTTGGCATACAGATGCAATGTATTTCATCTATATAAATTTCAATTAATTAGTTAGATTAATAATGTAATTATATTAAGATAGCTAGTTATTAGTAAATTAATTACTCTAAATAATAAGTTTATTTTTAATCATTAAAACAAATTATGTACAAATTAAATAGCTCAATATTTGAAAGTAGTCAAATTACTTTCTATATAGTTTATAGCAACTGATTACTATGCCAATCATGCATAGGAGTGCTTATGAAATAGAAGTTTTGCGAGCATAGAAGGAGCTCCAATAAGCTTTAATTTTTAAAAATATTTAAAATATTTGTTAATTCGATGGGAGAAATGAGGCATCAACTTGTTTTAATTTGCGTTATTTTAACATTGAATCTTTTTGTAATTTAATTCTGTGAGCTTTTTTTTCAATTGCAAATGTCATTTTGGGACAAACCTTAGTCACCTCTTTGTAAACAATTTTAAAAGTTGTTGATTATTAATTATATTGATCTTTGTTTTATTTGTTGAAATATTTTATCCAGTGATAGCATTAAATCAAAACTTCTAGGTAGCATTAAATAAAAAACCTACAAGTCTTGGGGTCTCTACAACCATCAACCATTTTTGACTTGCATTATTTGTAGTATTTGAGAGCAGAATAAAGGAGGAAAAAGTATGACTGTAAGTTCATTTCTAAACATTTCACTTTAAATAAAAATCGATTTTCGCATAGACTATTTCAGAAAAATAAAGAACTAGCTAAATCATTAAAATGAATTCAGCATTAATTCCCATTCTGTAGAACTTAAGAAATAAATAAATCAACAAATATTTACTGAGCACCTACTCTCCTCATTGCCCAGAAGAATCATAAAAACTTAGAAATATTTACTCAAAAATTGATTAAGCAGAGTCTTGCCTTAAGTCTGATTTATGAAAACATTTTTTTCTTATATTTATTCATTCATTCATTCATTCAACATTCACTAGTACTGTTACTAACTCAATGTGTGGTGGAAAATGCAATGCTATAGCAAATATGTTCCCTGTGTTGCTCTGCTTACTGCTTAGTTGGGTAAATACATTGTATAAACTTTCAGAAAAACTCATCACATTGCCATGACTTTGTATTATTAAATAGGAAATATAGATCATCTCAGGCCAAGGAAAGGTTACCAGGGCATAAAGAACCAGAACTAGACCTGATTTATACTGCATAGATAATCAGTGTACTGTTTCTAACTACTGCAATATATATATATATATATATATATATCTTTATTCTGCTCTCAAACACTACAAATACCGCAAGTCAAAAATGGTTGTAGAGACACAAAGACTTGTAGATTTTTTATTTAATGCTACCTAGAAGCTCCAATCACTGAATGAAAATAATATATATATATATATATTATTACATATATATATAGTTGTTGCACTGAGAAACAGTATATATTATATATGAACATATAAGAATATATATATTCTTATATTTAACAAATGAGTGAAATCCTATATTTGTCTTTCTCTTTCTGACTTTTTCACCTACCATAATACCCTCAAGCTCCTTCCATGGTTTTGCAAATGACAGTATTTTGTCTTTTATTAAATTGTGTGTATACATATTATGTCATCTTCATCTAATCATGTATCATCACACACTTGGAGTATTTCCATATTTTATTTATTGTTAATAGTGCTGCAATAAAATAAGGGTGCATTTATCTTTTCTTGTTTTTTTCTATTCTTTACGTATCAAAATGGGATTCCTAGATTATATGACAGTTCTATTTTTAATTTTTTGAGGAAAATATATGCTTGACTATAGAAACAATGCATTTTTATATTGTGTTGCCTACAATTTTATTGTATTTGCCTATTATTTCTGACAGTTGATTTTGGTGGAATATATATGAGTATCCATATTTTCTAATATGTCAACCGCATATAGTGATAGCTTTATTCCTTCTTTTCTAATTTGGATAATTTTTATTTAATTTACTGCCAAATTGCCCTGGCCAAGACTTCCATTACTGTGTTAAATCACAGCAATGAGAGCCAGTATACTTGTCTTGTTATTGATCTTAGTAGGAAAGTTTTCAGTCTTTCCCTTTGAATATGATGTTAGACATAATTTTGTCATGTATGTTACTATTGTGTTTATAGATATATTCTACCCTTATGCATTTTATTGAAAGTTTCTATCATAAATGAATGATGTATTTTATTAAATGACTTCACTATCTAATAAGATGATCATATGTAATTTTTATATTGCTAACATCATTTATTACATTGATGGATTCTCTGTATGTTGATTCATCTTTGCATCTCTGGACCAAATACCACTTGATCTTGGTGGATGATCTTTATAACATATTGTTAAATTTGATTTGCTAAAATTTTATTAAAGGTTTTGGCATTTATATTGATGAGACATTGGCCTACAATTTTCTTTCTTTTTTTTTTGCTACCCATTCTGTCTTTTTATATCAGTGTTATTGAGTAATAAAAGAATTTAAGAAGCTTTCCCTCTCTGGCTTTCTGAATTAGGTTGAGAAGGATGTGTATTAGAACTTCTTTAAATTTGCTAAAATTGACCAGTGAAACATCTGACTCTAGTTTTTTCTGAAAGATTTTTAGCTTTTTAATTACTGGTTCAATTTTTTTACTTGTGATCAGTCTGTTAAGATTTTCTGCTTCTTAATGACTTAATACTGGGAGGTTGTACAATTCAAGTAATGTATCCATTATTTCTAGATTGTCCAATGTACTAGCATGCAGATATTCATAGTCTTTCTTATGAGTCTTTGTACTTCTGTAGTTTCCATTTTGATGTATCCTCTTTCATTTCCGATTTTATTTGCACCTTTTCTCTTTTGTCCTTAAATGAATCTAGCCACAGTTTGTCATTTTAATTTTTCCTCCTCAAATGTTATTTCATTAATTTTTGTACTGATTTTTCTCCATTTTGTTTATTTTTTTATTATTTTATTTTATTTTTTTATTTATATATAAATTTCACAACATTGTAATCTCAAGTATTTGCTCCCCCCTTCCCCCCCTTTCCCTTCTGCTCATAGTTGTGCACTTCATTTTGGTGCTTAGCTTGTTTTGACTTTTCCTCAAGTCTTTTGTTTATTTTTTTCACTATATCCCATATATTAGTGAAACCATTTGGTCTGCCTTTTTCTTTATGGCTTGTTTCTGCTAGTATGATTCCTTCTAAGTACATCCATGTTGTTATGAAATCGTCGAATTTGTCATTTTTAATTGATGAGTAATATTCCATTGTGTATATATACCACATTTTTTTTCATCCAGTCATCCGTTTTGGGGCATTTAGGTTGTTTCCATGACCTTGAAATTATAAATTGTGCTGCAGTAAACATCCGGGCACAGGGGTCCCTTTGTACCCACATTGAGGTCTCTTTTGGGTAGATTCCCAAAAGAGCAATTGCTGGGTCAACTGGTAGTTCCATTTTCATTAGCTTGAGGGGCCTCCGCACCCCTTTCCATAGTGGTTGAACTAGTTTACATTCCCACCAGCAGTGTAGTATTGTTCCTTTCTCTCCACATCCTCTCCAGCAATTCTTGTTGCCTGTTCTTTGAATGTGGGCCATTCTTACTGGTGTAAGGTGGTATCTCATTGTGGTTTTGATTTGTGTTTCCCTTATTACTAGCAAAGTTGAGCAATTTTTCATGTGCCTGTTGGCCATTTGTATTTCCTCTTTGGAGAAGTGTCTTTTTAGTTCTCCCCATTTTTTGATTGGGCTTTTTGTTTTGCTTTTGTTTAGTTGTGTGAGTTCCTTGTGGATCTTCGTTATTAAACCCTTGTCAGTCATGTGGAAGGCAAAGATATTTCCCATTCGGTTGAGCATCTTCTAGTTTTTTCTGTTGTCTCTTTTACTGTACAGAAGTTTTTTAGTTTGATGTAGTCCCATCTGTTTGTTTTCCTTAATTTTTTTGCCATCTGTAGATGTTTCCAGAAAGGGATTTCTGACATTTTGTTTATTTTTGTTCTAGGTTTTATATATTTTTTCTTCTACTGACTTTTGGTTTCATCTGTCTTATCTTTCAAATTTCTTTTGATGTAAGTTTAGATTGTTTATTTGAAATGTTTCTAATTTTTTGAGATAAGATATTGTTATAAAACATCTCACTTAGGATAGCTTTTGCTGCATCTAAAAGTTTCTAGTATGTAGCATTTTTATTTTCATTTGTCTCCAGGTATTTTTAATTTGTCATTTGATATCTTTGTTGACACAATCTTTTTCAGTAGTATGTTGTTTAATCTTAATGTATGTGGTATTTTTTTTATTGTAGTTGATTTCTAACTTCATGTCATTGAGGTAGGAAAAGATGTTTGACATCATCTTTTTAAATTGTTTCAGATTTGTTTTGTAACCTAATTTGTGATCTATCCTTGAGAATGTTACATGTGCACCTGAGAAAAATGTATATTTTGAGATTTTTGTATGGAATGTGATGTATCTGTTATGAATGTTTTAATGAACCATTTAAGATCAATATTTTCTTACTGATTTTCTATCTAGAGTGTTCAATAATGTAAGTGAGTATTAAAGTTCTCTACTATTATTATAGCACCCCCAAGTCTCCCTTTAGATATGTTAATATTGGCTTTTTATAAATTGATACTTTTATAATAGATATTTAGATAGATGAGTCTTAAAATTTCCTAATGGATTGATCCCTATTATCATTATATAATGTCCATCTTTGGTTTTTATTGAACCTTTAGTTTAAAAGTTTATTTTTGACTGGCGTAAAGTATAGTTTTTTCCTCAACTCTATATGCAATGGTTATTTTTTACATTCATTCACTTGCAGACTGTGTGTTTGTTCCTTAAATGAATATCTTATAACTAGCATATATTTAGATCTTATTAATGTATCCATTCAGTTAATTTTATGTTTTTTGATAGGAAAATTTAGTTCATTTACATTTAAGATAATATCTGTGTATTCATTGCCATTTTGTTAGTTGATGGTTCTTCTCTGCTACTTTCTTCCTTTGAGGTTTGATGGATGTCTTTAGTGTATATCTAGGTCCCTTTTCCATTTCCTTCTCTTTTTACCATAAGGTTTTGCTTTAAGGTTGTCATGAAATTCAGATATAAGAGCATATAAATATATATATATATGTACACACATACACAGTCACATATGTATTGAATTAATAGCCATTTATATTTGAACATACTCTGAAACTGTACATTTTTATTCCTCTCCTCCCACTTTTTATATTTTTGATGTCTCATTTTGCATCTTCATGTTACTTAGTTCCCTTGACTGTTGTGGTGAAGTGGTTTAGTGGTGACTGATCCGTACATTGGGGAGTGTTATCATGCACTGATTGTCCTAGCTGTTGAGGTCTGGCAGACTGTGGCCCAACAAGGGAACTCAGCAGGCAACAACAATGCTTGCTAGTTGGAAGGTCTTTGGGGAACTTGCTAACTATAAAGACAAGGTTTGCTCATCAGCAGGCAGGTGAGAGTTGGCAGGGGCTGGAACTGCTATCTTCCATACCTGTGCCTCCCATTTATTGTTCCTCTGCTTCCAGCTAGCTTGGCTTCTTTCCAAGGAGGGTTGGGTGCTCATCACTGATATACCCTCAACATTTTGTAGTCTAAAGTGTGGGTCCTAAAATGATATCCATCAGGGTGTTATGAACAATGTTGGAAAGGTTGACAAAATGGTTTTCACTCTTAACTCTGACCCTGATATTTCCCTAAAATCTCTTTCCCTCTAACCAACAATATAAGTATGATATATTTGATTCCTTCACTTATGGACTGGGAATTAAGTCAGCTGTTGCAATACAGGTCCTCAGGGCAAGTGATTCTGCATGTGAACGGGTTCTTGATCTTAACATTTTCTTGATCTTAACATTTTCCTCATCTTCCTATGGTCACTCAATGTGGGGCTTCCAGTGGCTTATCTATACCATACTAAATCACAGGGTTGGGGTACCAAATGTTGGAAAGAAACTTCCCTGTACTCCAAGAAAAAGTTGCACAGCATAGCAATCTCTTACTGATTGTGCCTAGTTGCCCTATTAAGTGGGGTTTCTTCCTTAGTGAGGAGATGTTTCTTTCTTTCCTCTCTATCTGGGTGCTGCCCTTTTCATTCTTTACCTGGAAATCCTATTCATCTAGCTTCTAGACTTGTATTTGAATATATTGATCCATATTTATATATAGATTAGCTATGAACATGACAGAAGGATTCTCCCTATTCCACCACTTACTTATGGACCATTACTTATATTATAAAGGTAATGTATCAAGAGGACGAACTCATTCCAGTTTGCCTAATTGAGGCTTCCTAATTTGGGCACTAAGAAAAAAACTCCTAATATTCAGGAAAACACCTAATCTCAAGCAAATCAGTAAAGGATAAATAGTCTAACAAAATATCATTTCCAAATGGTTTTACCCACCAAAAATGAGTAAATTTTAAAAAGTAAATACTCTTCTTTTGAAAACATAGAACAGTATTTATAGTTTTCCTTTAAATTTGTTAAGTGAAATTCAAAGAATATGTAGTTTAAGTAGCAATTGTATTTTCAGTTTTCATTATTGACTTAATTTTATGTTGGTTTATTATTACTTCAATGTGCAATCCAAGTACGCTTTTATCATTTTTAAGTTAATTATGCTTTTGAAGTCAAAATCAAGATTTTCTCTATGCTCAGTCAGATACCACCTGTCAAAACCCCAGACAAGCCAGTAATTGGGCACATTTTCACACACAGAATGAAGCATCTATATTTCTAATGCAATTTCAAGACAGTGTATCAGATTTAAGATCTTTATTATCTCTGAGACAGGACAGCATGTAGATAAATGTCCTGATGGTCCAAGCTTTCATAGAATGTCGCCATTTATTCTGTGGATATGCATCCCTGCACAGACACCAGACAGGACTGTACATGACACAGCTAAATACAATTCTCTCTTCCTAATCCCTATCCTCTTCCCCTTTGCCCTTGAATCTTCCCTTTTCTCTCTTCTGCTCCCTCCTTTGAATGTTCATTTTGAAGATATACTTTTCCCTGGGATTAAAACAGGGCTTGCATTTAAAATTTTCATTTACCAAACAGAAAAATATTTTACTAGAAGGGAATGGTATTAAGGAGAAATGATTTTCCGTGTGCCCTGAGGCCTGGCATAGACAGGATTTGATTTGCTATGTTCAGCTGGAATCTGGATTGATACACAGAGATGAGAGGGGGTGTTTAATAAAATTTACATTTCATTTTCTCACTTGACACCAGTCTCCTGTCACTCATGGAGCTGATGGGAATGCTGCAAATAACTTTTGTCAGAATCTAGTTGAGGAAACAGACTGGGGAATGAGAAGACAGATGAGAGAGAGGGGAAAAAAAAGAAAAATCTGGTTTGTTTTTATCCTGTGATTCCAATGATGGGAACAAATCCACTGTGGCTGAAGGATCTGAGAGCTGACTGCTCTATGCTAAAGGAGGGAGAGTGCCAGTAGAATACCTGGAGATATACCCCGGGGACCGAGGAGACCCACTGCCCATAGGGGAGGGGGCAGTTTTGTTGTCAGGTGTGTATCTATGAATTGAATGAAGATTTTAAACTTCTGGGACCTGACAGTGATTCACATCAGTTGAAAGTGAGATCAGGAGAAATCCAAGAGTCAAATACAAAGAGAAGAAGACTGAGTCCCCCTTATTTTCAAGGAAATCATTGTGTCTATATTACAGTTATGTGTTACTTAGCAATATTTTGATTAATAATGCACCACATATGATGTTGGTCCCAAGAGACAATATCATATAACTGAGGCATAGGTAGTGGGCTATAACATCTACATTTGTGTAATTATACTTTATAAACACTTGACCAATAATGATATCACCTAACAACATATTTTTCAGAATGTAGCCCATTCCTTCAGTGATGTATGACTATAGTTTTCACTACTTTGTAACAAATCTAGTAACTTAAAATAGCACCCATAATGGGGTATCATTTAGTCTTCAAAGAGGGAAATACTGCCATTTGTAATAATATAGATTAACTTGGAGAATATTATCTAAGTAAAATAAATCAGACACACAATAAATTATGTATAACCTCACTTATATAGGGAAACTAAAATTGTAGAATGGTAATTTCTGGAGGATGGGTAGAGGTGAAAGTTGGGAATTGATGATCAAAGGGTACAAAGTTTCCATTTTGTGAGACAAATAAGTCCAAATGTTTAGCTATATAGCATAGAACCTGTAAAATAGCACCATTATATTATTTCTTAAAATTTTATAAGAAAATGGATTCTTTTTTAAAGAGGGTAGGTGTTAATGTTAAGTTTTGTACAGCAGAAGCAATAATAACGATGATGATGATGATGATGATGATGATGATGATGATGATGATGATGATGATGAAAAGAAGTGGGAGGAAGGTTTTCGAGGTAATGGAAATGTCTATGACTTCAATGGGGGTGATGGTTTCATAGGAAATTACTTATTTCCGAATTCACCAAGTTGTACATTAAATATGCACAGGCTTTTGAATGTCAATTACACATCAATAAAAAACAAAGAAGATCTGCTAATTTATTAGCTTTCAGCTTGATAAACAAAAGACTAAGAGAGCTCAACTAGATTTTCTTCTTAGTGTTCCATAAGGTCATTAAGGTAGTAGCAAGTCTGGTCTCTTATCTGGAGCTCTGGGAAAGAAGTACCTTTCAGGTTCTTACAGGTTGCTGGCTACACTCATATTCTTGTAGTTGTAAGACTGAGGTTCCTGCTCCTCTAGTGACCTTAATCTGAGGTCCACTCTTAGCTCCTAGCACTTACTTGAACCCTTGCTAGGACACCTGCTCCCTTTTCAAAGCAGCTATGGCCTATAGACTCCCTGTCACACTTGGAATAATTCTGACTTTCCTAGGCAGAGAAAAATGTCATCTTTTAAAGAGCATATGTAATAATTTTCCTACCTAAAGGTAAATTGATTAGGAAACTTAACTATAATTGTAATAGCAATTGGTCAATTAATCATGAATATACTATCAGGAGGATGAGATAATGAGGGAGATCTTACAATTCTTTTTACCAAAGACACTTCTCCGAAGAGGAAATACAAATGGCCAACAGGCACATGAAAAATTGCTCAATGTCGCTAAGTAATAAGGGAAATGCAGATCAAAACCACAATGAGATACCACCTTACACCAGTACGAATGGCTCACATCCAAAGAACAGGCAACAAGAATTGCTGGCGAGGATGTGGAGAGAAAGAAACATTACTACACTGATGGTGGGAATGTAAACTAGTTCAACCACTATGGAAAGGGGTGCAGAGGACCCTCAAGTTAATGAAAATGGAACTACCATTTGACCCAGCAACTGCTCTCTTGGGAATCTACCCAAAAGAGACCTCAATGTGGGTACAGAGGGACCCCTGTGCTCGGATGTTTACTGCAGCACAATTTATAATTTCAAGGTCATGGAAGCAACCTAAATTCCCCAAAACAGATGACTGGATGAAAAAAATGTGGTATATATACACAATGGAATATTACTCATCAATTAAAAATGACAAATTTGACAATTTTATAACAGCATGGATGTACTTAGAAGAAATCATATTAGCAGAAACAAGCCATAAAGAAAAAGGCAGAAACCAAATGGTTTCACTAATATATGGGATATAGTGAAAAAATAAACAAAAGACTTAAGGAAAAGTCAAAACAAGTTAAACACCAAAGTGCACAACTTTGAGCAGGAGGGAAAGGGGGGAGGATAGGAGGGAGGGTGGGGGGGTAAACCCCTGGGATGACAATGTTGTGAAATTTATATATAATATATATATAATATATAATTATATATAATATATATATAATTTACATATAATAAATTTATATATAATTATATATAATATATAAAAAACAATTCTTTTTACCATGCTGCTTGTATGTGTGACCCCTGGGTGCCACAAGACCAGGGGAGACAAAATAGCACATTGATGAGGCTAGCTAGTAGCTTCTGAAAAGTTTGGAGTTTCAGAAGACTAGGTTTACAATTTCCTTATGGTGACATCTGACAATCTGTATGGTATGTAGGTTTGTTGTGAATCCCAGATAGAATTCCATTGAAAAAAATTTTTTTGAAGCCTACTGTAGGGTAAATGAGTTGACCGAGCTTTTTCCACCTGGTAACCTCTATAACCAGAATCTGTGGTATTGTGCCCTCCCCATGATGGTACACACCTGGCCCAGAGGATATACACATGTGTGAGTGGGCACACCTGGGCCTAGGAGGAAAAGATAAAAGGGTAGCATCACCACAGGAAAGGAGAGCATGTGAGAGCACAAACATGCTATGAGCTCTATGAGAGAATGAGAGTGGGGTGTCAGGGAAAGAACATGAAGATTCCTAAAGGGATGTGGTCTCATCTGCCTCTGGGCCTCCCACCCCGCAGGTGTGTCTGTGTAACTGCTAGAACCAGTAAGGAACCTGTGCCAATTGATGAACCTGATGCTTCCACTACAATTGATATCAAAAATGGGCTGCGTGCATTATTCCTATAAGTAAGGATTATTTGGCAGAGGGACTAAGGGTTTATTAAACAGGTAAGAACCTTATTGAGCTGAAAGATAGGTATCATGGACATCCAGAAACACCATGTTAAGAAAGGCGATTTGATTGAATTCTGATAACTGCCCATCATGTAAGAGTATTTTTCACTAAGAGACTTTTTTTTATTCCTACCTCATTTGTCTTTCAGAACAATTCATCTACTCTTTACCCCCATTTTCTACACATGTAAGTATAGCTCAGTAACCCTTCAAGTTATTCGCTATAAATATTTCCTACTCTTTGATGAGACCTAAAGAAATTGCTGGCTGCTGATTGTTGGGTAACCAACTTAACCCTCGTAGGTATACCATGTTACAGCAGACAAAGAATGCCAGAGCCCTTGGAGTTCTCTTTTAGGATCTTAGTGACAAAGAAACATCCACTCAAGTTTCCCGTCTTTCCTCTTCCCCCCCCCAAGGGTGACACAACACCACCCTTTCCATCACCACCTCCCAGGTCCAGGTGTGCCTGTGTGCGTATACACACACAGTAGGCTCAGGTGCATACACAATCATGGGGAATGTGCAATAACACTGGTGCTGGCCATACATACTAATGGAGGAAAAAGACCTAGTAAATCATTTAGCCTACAAGCCACCCCTTTTGGCTTTTTCCCTTTTCGCTGCACAATCTATACACTGTCCCTCTTCCAGATGTTTCCCTCGGCAAATGTGGAACACCATAGCCATGATCAGCAAAAATAACAAAATGTAATTAAATAAGACTATAACTACAGAACACAAAATACAATCCATTGAGGCATTGGTGACACCAGCCTAGAGACAAAAGCATAAAGAAGACATTGGCACCACAAATAAGAGATCCCTTCCATCTGGCCATAGACAAACCAATTTTTTTGTCAGAAGACAACACTATAGCCAGCAGCAGTGGTCTCCCAGGCCTGGAGTACCACACCGTTTTGCCAGTAATAAAGCATCAGAGGACACGACAGGTAGTAAGAATGGTGAGTTCATAATAGGCCACAGAGTCAGCACAAATGTTCCCTTTAGAAATGCCCTCTCTAACACACACTCATGGGGACCACTACACAGTTCACCCATGGTGTTACTTGTAAACTGGCCTTCCAGGCTACGTCTCCAAGGAGCAATCAGGGCCACCCAACACATGTAGAATGTTGGATCCCCCATGACCCAACACTGTCCAGGGTCACTCCCAGTCCATAGTCTGTCTTGGGTCCAACCTGATGGGGGTTGGCAATAAAATATTGCCCTGCTGTGCAACTGAGGCTTTAGCAGAATGTCCTCAGTCTGTATCTGTAGCTGGATGGGAGCAGCTGTGCAATGTAGCACCTTCGCAAGAGCCAGGTTGCATTTCCTGCTCCTCTCATCTAGTATCCGTAGCATATCCCACACATCACGAGACCAGTGTCAGAGTGGAGACTTCCGCAGGCCATTATAATGCCTCTATGATGCCTGCAGCTCTGGAATTATAGGATACATGGAATTTCCACTCAATACCCAAGTTTTTGGCCCACTGCTGCACCCTATTTCAGTCACAGCAATATACCATCACTTGCCAGGAGCCATCAAGCTTCCTGGCCTTCTCTGGCTGTAATAAGTACCACAAGTCACACATTGCATCCACTTCCAGGATGCACTGAGACTACATGCACTTGGTTCAGTCCCCAGGTGCATTCTCACTGCTCCGACATTCAGCCTCCACGGCCCTAATGTGCCATGCAGACCACAGCACTAGGTCAACCCTCTCTGTACACATACTTGGGTTGGGGATCCATGAAGAACAAGCTCCATCTGTGGCCTCTGGTCCCCACCTGTTCCCTATGGATGGGTTCGTTGGTCCTCAATCTATGGAAAGGTGACCAAGACCTCCTCCAGGTCCAGGGATGGCAACAAGTGGTCCTCCAGGTATAGAGCATTTATGCCTGGGATCTGGAGTCACCTGCTTCCCTTGTCCAAGTATTCTACCTTCTCAAAGGCATGAAACTGTTTCTCCCAAAATTGTCTCCACAGTTCTAATAGACACATATTGGGCTGTGAACATATTTTACTAGGATCCACACTTGGGTACTCTGTGACTTTCAGGGGACTGCTTAGCCTCTTTGGCCTTCTAATTGTTCAGCAATTTCCTGTGTTCCCCTCTGAGTGCACTGGTTCTCTATCTCCCCCAAACTGGTCACCCTTGAGGTGACTTTGTGAATTCAGTGTTCCACATAGGAGGCCAGAATGGTCATAAGGGACCCAAATGAAGATGAGAGGGCTCTTTTCAATACCATGTTCCTCATCCCTACTTTAAGCATGCATCAGGACCATAAATATTTAAACACGGGCTATCTCAATCCCAATTCCGGAAGAACCTGCACTAGGTCCATGTTCTTTTGCCATCTACTCACATCTCCCTCATGTGGCCAGCCTGTTCTCAAAGAAGTCATGATCTATCCAGCAGGGAGTGGTGATGCCACCAGATATTCTGCAGCTGCCCTCTCATGGTCACTGAGGCCCCACTCTCCATCTTTTGTGGAATGCAAATAATCCAATCTGGTCCCAGGTACAACAAACATAACAGCCCAGCTGCCAAGGGCTCTGCTGGTTTCTGACAGAACTGCTTGCCCAAATCCACCAGTTCTGCTCAGGTGTCTGGGTGTCTGGGTGTCTGGGTGATAGATGCTAGGCTATGGACATCTGGGTCTACCGGCTGCTGTTAATCTTCTGTGTCATCTCCGGGCAAGCTTGGAACCAAGGGCCAGCCTCCTCCTTTACTTCAGAAGAGGAATATGGTTCTTCTGGGGTGGCAGGCTGGTCTGTCACCACTGGATACACCCAGAGTTTCCACTTCACCACTGGGTAAGCCTGGAGCAAGCCTCCAATCTCCTCTTCCACACCAGATTAGGAATCTGGCATTTCCAGGGTAACAGGTTGTTCTGACACAACTGGACGAGCCCGAAGGGTCCTCCTTTTTTCTTTTTTTTTTTTGAGACTAGGTCTTGCTATGTTGCCCCGGGTAGTCCTGATCCCCGCGAACTCAAGCAATCCCCATTCTCAGCCTCCCGGGTAGCTGAGATTACAGGCACCTGCTACCTGCCACCTTGCCTGGCTGCTTTTTCAAGACCAGGTTTTGCTATGTTGCCCAGGGTAGTCTCAAATCTGTTAGCTCAACAATCCCTGGCCTCTTGCTTCCCAGTGCTTGGGTTACAGGCATGCGCCACCACACCCGACTAGGTTCTACCTTTTTATCACCACCAGGTCACCCTGGAGTGAGGGGCCAGCCTCCTACTCAGCCCCGGAAAAGTAATCTGGCATCTCCTGGGTGGCAACTTAGATGTTCACTGGGCAAAGCCTATAGTGTAGGACCATGTCCTCATCCTTCTCTTCCCTGGATAAGTCTGGTATCTCCAGGGTGGTGGGTTCGTTTCTCTGTATTTCTTCCATAAGAAACCTCAAACATTGTTACATTTCCCATACCTTGTTTTGCAGCTTGTGGACCCTGGATTGCTTATTCAGCGTGGCCTCTTGTGCAGCTGTAAGAAATAGTCATCATGCACCTCCTGCCACCTCTCTGCCACTGCATGTGTCCAAGGCCTCCTCAGTGTCGCACAGGGCTTGGAGACGTGATGGAGACCCATCTATTTCTGCCCATTGATAGGGAATGTGTCCGCCAAGAGAGAACACTGGCCACTTGTACCACTTGCTTGTGGTCAGCCTCCCTCCAATGTCTTCACAGGGCTCCAGGTCTGTCTGTGTCCAACCATCCTGCCAGCTATGCCAACCATTGGGTGACCAACCCAGTTCTCTTAGGTTGACCATGGTTTAGAAGACAAAGAACGTTGAAGCCCTTGGAATTCTCTTTTATGATTTTAATATAAACAGCTACTTCCTCCCGCCTTCCTTCTCCCCTATCCCAGGGTGACACCATCCTTTTGTTTCCTCTTAGACCCAGGTGTGCTCTCTCTCTCTCTCTCTCTCACACACACACACACACGCACGCACACACACACACACACACACATACACTGGGGTCAGGAGCATACACAATCCCAGGATGGGCGGAATACCACTGATGCTGGCCATACACACTCAGGGAGGAAAAGGGCTGAATAACAAGCCTAATTAACTCAGAAAATACCTTTAAAATTCATCTTAATAACAACATGTCTTCACAAAAATATTAAGACCCAGAAAGATATAAAAGTACAAGTACTGGAAGTATAAATACTCCAGTCTGCTTATTCAATTCCATAGAGGTAAATATTATTCTAGAAAATGTATTCACTAATACTCCAGAAATTTTCTATATATAAACAAACTATAGGTTAAAAGATATAATTTTACACTTTTCTTTCTTTCCTGACAGTATATCTTGAGTAATTTTCTTCATTAGTCATTTTCCTGGATAGAGGTATCATGAAACTGAGGACATTTTTACAAAAAAGATACAGTATAAATGAACTTCCAGTTTTATTTCAGATCATTTTAAGAGTTTGCATCTAGTTGTATTTTTGTTATTAGGAGGAGAGAAGAGTGGTATTAATTTTGAAATAAAAGATATTGATAAATATAAATGTCAATAAATAAATACATATAAGTGTAAATTTTGAAATGGAAATAAGATGACTTAGAAATAGTGTATTTTTCAAATCCTAATAAATTTCTGAAAGTCACAGAGATGCATTAAATGAATCTTGTATCTCAAACACAAGACTGATGGGCAGAAACTACTCTTTACTTGAATTATTCTAAGGAAAGCAATGACTGTTTTCAAAAAATAACAAATGCTAGGGAATATTTGCAAACAGTCAAATCTCTATTCTACCTCTTAAACCTCAATGAAAATTTAAAAATATCTTTTTAAAATATTACATTTCAGATATGTGATTTTTCTCTCAAATACATCTGTAATTAGTCACAGTGTTACAATAAAGGTTGAAATCAAAGGTCTACATTCAGTAGAATAATTCCTACTACTCAAAAGTCTTTCAAAATTGACATTAAATACTTTATAAATTCTGGAAGCAAAATATGGAATAAATGCATGAATTTTAAATGGCAGAATTAATTAAAATTCTTTACTGTTATTGACATGTTCAATTCTATAGAAGCTTGGTTGAATAATATTTGCATGTGATTTACATTCAATTTCCCATACTCATTTTTGCATAGAGTTCGTATATATTTCAATGTATAGTAATGTCAAGCATTTGAAGTTAGAGTGCTAGATGGAAGTCATTCACCTGAACAATCCTTCAAAGCAACTAAAGATATCAGGATACTCAGCAGTCTCATGGAGCAATAATAAGGGCAAATTTGCTACAGGACACAACACTGGTCTGGTGGGTTCAGTCTTTCACTCTGGGAGGTGCATGTAGTTCTGTCAAAGTCTGGTACATTCTATTGAAAAAAAAAAAAAACAAACAAATTTGAGAATTTTGACTTCAAAACTTTCCTAGCTTCATTCATTTTTTCCCTCTCAATTTTAACATTCATTGATGTTTATAATTGTTTTTGAGCACTCTAGATTTTTAGTTTGCCCAATATTTTGGGAGAAAGGAGTCCATTATATATAGAAAATCAGACATAGAAGACAAGAAGAAATTCTTTGAAATAAAAACAGGAACAAAATATTTTTCTTGTTTTGTCAAATTTTTTATTGAAAGTATAAGATTCCCCCCTTCAGGTGTTATTACCTTAGTGCACCCATAACCATGGTCATCCCCACAGTTCACCATCCTCCCCCTCTAATTTGTGCTCCTCATCCTCTTCCCCTACCCTTCTGAATGTCTCAGTTCTATTGTCAGCTTTCAATGATTAGTTTTTTGAGTTTGGCTTTAACAAGATATTTTTCAATTATTGATTTGAATAAAGGGCAACGTTTGTTTCTGCTGGGAAATGTTTATTGGGTTACTCATGTTAATGCGCTGAGTAAATTATAGCGGTACTTTATCTAATCAGCTCACCTTGGCTCATGAATAAACCAAAAGTTTATTTTTGCTTCCAGCATTTACTCACATCTCTCTCTCTCTCTTTTTAATAAGGAGGAAAAAGAGGACTAGCTCTGGTTTGGAGAGGTTCTGGCTAGACTCTGAAATCCCATGCCACATGTTAGAGCCCTGTGAGCTCTTCTGGAACTTTCTGACTGTCGTTCTAGTTCAGAGAATCCATGCTGGCCTCAGGGATGCTCAGCTGAAGTAGACTTAATAAGTCCATTATGGTTATTTCTAAATAGAAAGATAGGATCAAACTTGCCTTGCAGAAATATCAGCCCTTTGGCATATGGAAGATGATAAGAAGATAGTAAAGATGGGAGAAAGGATGAGGAAAGAGTAGAAATAACAGAGCTGTTGCTGTTTGGAAGGTACAACTGAGCAGGAGTCCTGCTTACCTTCCAGATTTGTTTTTGAATGCAGTGATGTGTACTATGTTAAGGGAACGTGAGTAGGAGCAGGTTTTATGGGCATGTTAACCTCTAGTGACTGCAGGATAAGCTAGCGGAAACTTCCGTAGGCTTTTGAATATAAGGTATATTACTCAGGAGAGCAATATGAGCTGGAATTTGAAGTGGTGAAACAAATTCTTGAGTGAAGGGAGACTGTTAAGACACATCTCAGCAGGTAATGCTAAAATTGCTACCGTGTTATCATCCTCAAAAGTCTTAACTTCTGAAATGTTTTTGTACTGAATGATTGCAGCTTTTTGAGAACAGAATGTATGTACTAAAGCAAAGATTGCAAACTCAAATGACTTCATGAACCAAGAACTTACAAAAATAGATAAAGAACAAGTCAAAGCAGACACTAATTAAACTAAAGAAGGCATATTCTGCTTAAGCAATTTTTGTTCTGCTATAATTTTAAACACTATTAGTTCTCAAACAAAACACATCTCTAAAGAGGATCTACCCACAGTGCCCTGGTATTCCAGAGTATATTTCCATAGAGTTCATTCTTGAAAACAAATAGACAGGATTGAATCTCTTAGAGTATATCTATTTTAATGTAAACTTATTTGCCTTCAGAATCCAACACGATGCCACAGAGAAGGCTCCTACCTCCTCTCAGGGACACTAGTCAGGTTGAACATACCCGTAAGATATCTTAAAAGAAAAAACAAAAACAAAAACATCAAAGAGATCAAGAACATTTTAGTCAACAAATGGTGAGACATACTGTCCAACTTATGCCTACAGACAATGACTTTCCTCCAGTATCTCATTCTATGGGGCAAATTTCAGGGCATCATTATTTAAAACTTCTGCAAAAGAAGAGAATATCTCTTTTGTTTTTCTAATTCAAACATAGGACAACACATTTGTCTCTTAGAGATTAGAAAATTGCAGTTTATATTTAGGGAAAATTCTAAGAGAAAATTCTTTCTGGAGAGTTGCATTGCCTCAGTTATCTTTGTTTGACTTGCTTGGAGCAGAAGTTCATCTAGATTCAGAATAAAGAACATAGGGTGTTTAACAGGTTTGAACACAGTCAGCTTTTCTGCAAATGTGTGAATTGAATAAAACTGCCTTTGACACTCTTAATGCAACTCATCAACACTAGTTGAGCCTCTGCTCTTTTGTTCATGATGACCCTAATATACATGAATGGATTTCTTTTTGTCTTCATTGGGATGAATTTTCTTTCCTCAAAATCAGTGCTCTGATAAATTAGTTAGCTGATAATCCAGACGGTCATCTGGTCATCTCTGTTCTTCATATCTAGTTGTCTCCTAGTTATACACTTGACCCAGTTCTTAACAGAAAGAGTTCTTGGGGGAAAAAAAAAAAAAACCAATAGCATTGGTCCATGAACAATTTCCTTTCCCAGACTTGCCGTTTTTTAATTTTTGTCCTTAATAGTGATTGAATTATTTAAACCATGACATAACCAAATCATCTTGTAAAAATTAAGAAGTTACCTTGTGGTTGGAAGTTACATTGTGACAGATTAGGGAGTATGGTCTTTTGTCCTTGAAATATGTTTTTCTGTAACAGTACAGAATCCACTATAGGTAAGCAGATAGTTCCTTGATCTCTTCCATAGAAGGAGTTCGAATGATTAGTAGCCCTTAACAATCCCCAAGGAAGCTTAATCACACCCCCTACTGGTGTGAGTCAAAATTATACATTATAACATGGCAAAATCAGGAGGAAAACTGGCTTAAGTTAAAAATAAGTAAGCAACCTGGATAGAACTGGAAGGGATTATGCCAGCTGGAATTAGTCAGAAGGAAAAAGATAAACACTGAAAGGTCTCACTTATATGTGGGATATAGATAAGTCAAACAAAAGTACAACAAATACTCAAGACTAATAAGCTTACCATAGAAATGAAACATACAGCAAAGGATGGGAGAAAGGGGGACAGAATAGGAGGGAGGAAAACAAAAGAATATGGTGACAAGTCACAGTGATAAGGTGGTAGGAAAACTAAGGGGACTATAGCGATGTAAAAAAAATAAAAACAAGAAATGATGAGTTTCAAAGAAAAAATATAAGTAAAAGCTGAATAAACATACTGGAGTCTATGATTTGACTGTCCTTGGACTAAGATCAATGAGAAGTACAAGATATGCCAGACGCCTTGCAGCCACAGGCACATGTATGGCTGTCTTCCACTTCAGCTCAACAAAGAACTCAAAGTCCATGTTTTCTCCCTTCAAGCATCCCCACACGTCAGTCCCCATCACTCCTGTTCATTTGAACATTTAGACTTTCAGTCCAAACGCCTACACCACTGCCTGATCACAGCTGTTCCTGAGTAGTTTCCGGGTGCATTGAATGGAGGCAAAGCGCCTCAGCAGCACCATAGGAGGTCCTCTTCTCTTGGGAAAGCCCCAAGCTGCCACTTTCCTTGGCCAGCCGACTCTGCTCCTGGAATTGTTGCCTCTCGTGTCTGAGATCCGGGCAGAGAAGCAGCAGCTGATCTCGGCCAGCCAGCTGGTATCTGAGTAACTGCTCTTGGGCCTCCTTCCAGGCCCCAGGCTCCTGCAGGTACATCTGCTGAGCAGGAGAGCCTGGAAGACAGGTGTGCCCATGGGATGTGCCACTGGGGATACTGGGAGCAGTCACAGCCACATCTGCCCAGCTGCCAGCCTCCTCCTCTCGGGTGGCAAGACGGTTCACTTTCCTCCGGGACACCCCATTCAGGGACTGCTGTGGGAGGTGATTCATTCTGCCCAGCATGACTTTCATTCTCATATCTGTGGCAAAAAGAAGGGAAGAAATGCAGTTAGTTCTCAATCAGTTAATCTCACATTTTGCATCGTTAGCATTTCTGAAAAGATAATGCTGAATGATTAATGATCGAGTTATGTCAATTTATTGATTTCTAAATATCATTGAAAATATTTTATTTAACCCTCCACTTTATTCCATCCCCAATTTATGATTAATGTTAGTTATCCAATAAAATCTTGACAGTGTAGCTTCCAAGAAAAAAAAATTTATCATAAGGAATTTTCATTGTAGCATGAGGTCTTAAATAGGAAGGTTGATTATGGACAGGCTAGAGTGGTTTACCTCACACTTGGATCTAAAAATATGAGCTCCAAAATCAATCTCATCCAATATTTTTATTTTATGACATTATAATATTCTAGATGCTATTTAAACAATTATTACCTTGAATTTTATTTTAGCACTGACATTTTATTTATTTTTTTTCTATTCATCAGAATTAATATTCAACTTAGAAGAGTATCATTGGCACTGATGACTTAAATGGATGATCTGGATATTTTTGTTCTTATACGGCCTTATTCTTTGAAGGGTGTACTTATTATCTAAGTAATAGTAGTTCAATGTTTTTAAAAAAGTGATCATGTCATATATAAATGAGCCAACCTAGTGCTCACACAATAAAAAATGATCAAGGACTCTATAGAGTTTTATTGATAAAATTCAGTCAAATCAACCAAAACAATTGTTTTTGTTGGCAAATACATGAAAGTTGCCATGAGAAGCTATATCACTCAGAAACTAAAGCTACAAACCCAGAATCAAATAATACAATTAGATCTCAAGCTTGGACCTTTATATACTGACAAAGGATGTAGATTTTACTTGCTTCAGTTTCCTCATCTTTAAAAAAGTGATAATGGTATTTATTATTCACCTCAGGATTGTTTGAAGGTTAAATAAGATTAATTCCACAAAGTATTTACCAGAGATTCTGGTAAGGTAGGACTTGATAGATAACCACATCATAACTGAGATCATGTGTTATCAGCCCTGCCAGGCACTCATCTAAATGTTTTATGTTCACTTGCTCATGTACTCCTCATCACTACCAAAGAGACTAGTCCTACAATTGTCCTCATTTTACTAAAGGAGAAACAAAGGGCAGAAAGAGTTTGCTTACTTGCCCTAGGTCACAAAACTTTTGAGTGATTGAACAGGGTTAAAACTTAACTACCTGACTCAAGTACTATGCACTTTACTACATAACATAATTGCTGAATATGATTTCACAAATATTTTTAAAATTCTGCCTACAGATTAATTTAAAATGTACCCTAATTAGTAATCTATCTTTTACTATTATCAGTAGTAATCTGCAGCTCTCTTTATCTCACACCAAAAGAAACACTATGTAAGCACATTAAAATAAACCATCAAAAAGCAATCAAGAAGAAAGATGCTGCATGTAAAAATTAGGAGAGTCTCCCATCCCCTCCACTGCCCATATTTTATATGAACATTCCATTCACACTAAATTTCTTAAATGTCAGTTCTTAGTTTGACTTGTATGTATTTGCTAAATAGCTTGGTTGCTGAAAGTTTTAACATTTTCATTCAGAAGTTACAAAATCAATATCTCAAAAGAATGGATTTGTAATATTCTACCCAAATCTCTTTTCAAGTGCTCAAATTGTAAGAAGACTCATTCACATCCTCCAGACGTGCTTCATATAACCATTCAATTTGTTATTTTATTCATGCATTCACCATTTACTGAGCACCTGCTACCAGGAATGCAGCAGTGGATAAGAACTGCTAAAATTCTGGAGTTTACATTCTGATAATAGAAACAGGCCTGAAACAAGAACATGCATAGAGCCGGTCCGAGACCCTAGGACAACAGCTCCTGGGAAAATGCCTCTTGCTGTCCAGGGGCTGTAGGAAACAGACCTCTGGGCTGATTAAGGTAAACCTCACAGCCAAGTACTGGGAAAGAGAGATGAGGAAATGTTCAACCCCACCTGAGAGTTGGGAAGACTTCGAAATATGTGATTTTTGAGTTTCAAAGGACTGCACGTTGAGAAAGCATTCCAATATAGGTCCAGCCGCTGAGGAGGCAGGACAGCAAGAAGGACTAAGGCTTGCTGAACTTTACAAACAGTTGCAGATTGAGAATCTAGGGTGTGTAAGCAGATACGGTACATATGCAAGGTGGGGGTTGGTAAAAATAAGGCAATAATACTAGACATGTCACACATTGAAAACCCTGCTAAGCAGGCTGGAATTTATTTCATAGAAGATGGGGAATCATAGTAAAGTTTGAAATAGCATAATGGGTATATCTCCATCTTGAAAGAATAGTCTTTCTAAACTGAAGGTGAACTAAGAGGGAGTAAGGGAGACCAGTTCAAAGATGATTGCAGTAGCTTAAAGAAAACATAATAGAAAAGTAGACTAGAATGAAATGTTTGCAAGAGTTGAAGAGATACATTCCAATGATGGGCTATGGGTGCAGAAGGGAAGCTGGATAATATGTTTTGAAAATTTAGGTTTAGGTCATGGGTTTTAGTAAGTCCCCATTGAAAGCTGGAAGAATTCTTGTAACCCAGGGAATGTAAAATAACTCATTTCTACTGCATCAGGAAAAAAAAAAATTCTTTGGTACACCTAAGATAAATCATTGAATAAAAATGCCCCTCTTCAGTTACGTGCTGCAAAACTTCTTCATGGGTAAAGTTGGTAATGAATTTTTGTTGAATGAATAATATAAATTAATATAAGAAACCAAATATATTTTATCTTTTTGCACTTTTTGAAACCAGTGGTTTGATCTTACTCTGCTTTTATCTTCTGTAGCAACAATTTTAATGTAAACTACATATTGACATTACTTTCCTTTTCTCCTAAGAATTGTGTGTTCAAGAAAGTAAGAATCTTTTTTAGACTAAGTATCTAAAGAAGCATTTCACAGTAACAAAGACCAATTCCACATTCTGGCTAGTTCTCTCTCTCTCTTCTCCTTTCTCCTTCTTAGAGAAAGGAGAAAGAGAACATCCATAATACTTGTGTCCAAAGCAGTGATAAGAAGACAGATTTTGGATCTGACAAATTATTGAATCTAGATCTGAGTTTGCTAGTAACTTAATCTTAGAATTGCAGTCTTATTAGTACAACTAGAAAAAATTTATGAGGGATAATCCACTTTACTATTTCACAAGGTTACCGTGAAAAAAGATAAGCTACATTTATTGTACCCTATAGCTCAACTGTTGTGTTGTAGGTGTGTCTTAATGAATATGATGAGGAAGAGGAGGAGGAGAAGGGAGAGGAGGAGGAAGAAGAGGAGAATGAAGATGGTGGTGAAAATAAGTGGAGTAAGAAACAAAAGGACTACTCACAGGAGTAATTTATGGACATTTAAGATGGATGTTGTATTAAATATCAGCATTTTTTTAAAAACTATACTCTTAAGTTACAAAATTCAAAGTCCTTTCAACTGACTGTTCAAATACAATTCCTTTAGTATACTACAGATGCACACACATAGGGCTTAGTCTCTGGCTCCATCCTACGCTGAGCCCAAATGTTTTAATTGTTTACTCTAATTTCCTCATTTACAGCCAATAAAAGTTATCTTAAAATACACCCTAGAAATTTCACCCTATCTTTCAAAATGTCTCTCCCTCCTACTCACTGCCCAAAACACCTATCTTCATTCAGAGATATTCTTAACTTAGCTTCTCAATCTCACAAGACATTGCATTTGAGAAGTATATCAATTTATTTTATAAGTAACAGATATCATAGTCACACTTCAAAACAATGTTATCACAGATTTTCACAAAACTAAAGGAAATTCAAGATCATTCTATAGCAATGACATTCTTATTTATTTGCATTTCAATATGTCCTTTGAAGAGAGAAAGGCTAATATTTTTAGACTAGGTACTATATATTTTATTATTTGTATGCTATGTGTTATACAACCTTTTACTGTAAAGTTTATACACACGTAGCGTATATGTATTCTTACTAACATTTATAACACTGGGTTATAGCTTTGTATAAATTTTAAGTATAGAGCTTTATATTTTGACATTGGTATATACTGTATTATGATCACCTGACTTAAAGAAACATTTCTACATAAATTATACCAATTACCATATTTACACAAAATATACAATGTATATAATTTAACCCTTAAAAACAAGCTTCTGAACTCATTACTTTTATTTCCTTTTTAAAGGGAGGTCATTGAGGTACAGAGAGATTAAGTAACTTTCCAAGACCACATACAAAGTAGGGACTGCTTTCACTTAATAGAACTAAAGATTTTGGTTCTAGAATCTGTACCCTAATCAAAACATAAATGTTGCATCAAATTAAAGATAACAATGAGTTAATGTTCATTTGGATAGAAACATCAGAGTGTGGCTGGAATGTGATGTCATCTTTCTACGCCTTACATTGAAAAACCAGTTTTAAACCACGCTAAATCCCTGGCAGGAAAGGAGATAAATAAACCACTGTTATGGAGATAAAAACATTATCAACATTTTCCATCCTTAGTTTTCTCATATCAGCAAAAAAACTCACTAACTATTCTTTTAGATAATACAAATATTCACTTATAACCTGTGTATACTATTCCACTCTCATTTTACTAAGAGTTATCTTGGTTTCTATTAGTATACAGAAGTCATATCGACAGCATGAAACACTATCAGGACAAAGGATATCAGTTCCCTAATTCCATTTACTCTAACAATAAATGGAATCTGTGATAAGGAAGAGAGAAGGTAATAACACAATATAAATATATGCAATGAACTTTTGCCTGGAGCAGTAAAATGAGAGTGATCATATTGTTTCCACTATGCAGCAGTATTCTTTAACAGGATGTTGTCTATACCTTCTCACTCATTTTCCAGTCTCTTCTGCCTAGTACATATCTTAATGGCCATCTAACTATGTGATCTTCTCTTGCTTATAGCTATGATAACCTTACCATAACCCTTGTTCCCTATTGGACCTTCAACTCCTAGAACTCTTTTCCTGACAACTCAAACTACATTGCTTCATTCCTCAATACTTGCTGACTTGTTGCACATTTAACTTGTCAACTGCTTTGATTTTTTGACCACCTCTCCTTGTATGACAGTTTCATCTTAGAATTTTGAGTTCCCACAGGGGAGGAAATTTCTGTGTCATTAACCTTGTCCCACTGTTATGCCCAGCCCTATGTCAAGCATGGAGCTTAGTGTCATCTCCTTAGTGACTGCTCCCACCTAAGAAAAAGACATAGTTTAACAGGATCAGCAAACAACCAAAGAACAAAAATCATAAATTGTAAAGTAGAAGGCAATTTTTAAAAGACAATGAGGTTTTGAAACTTTTCCCCTTGGTAAAAACCAATACCACAGTACCACTCACAAATGAAGAATCAAACACTGCATGCCACCTATTTTCCATCCTTTGAAGATATTGCTATACTTCATTTTTTTTGAAAGAAACATCCCTGGAAGTTTATTTCTACTTGTTCTTCAAGTCTGCATCTATTCATAAAAGACTAATCCAAATGCAACTTCCCATCTCAGACTCCAAAACATTTTAGAAACTCCTATGAATTATTTACATGGCAGCTCCAATCAACAACATACCTGACAGATTCCCCAACCAAAATGAAAGTGCACTGTGTAAAGGTGCCCAGAGAGGCTGGCCACCTCCTACTGTGAGGTTATAGACAGAACTAAGTCAGCACACATTATATGTCAGCGCCGACATCAGAAAGAATTAGATCCTTTGATCTTGGACCTCCACAGGAAGCTCAGATCTCAGACAAATTAGATAAAAAATGAATTTATAGTAGATATGTATCCTAAGGCAGTCCCTGAAATGTTTGGGTTTTAGGAAAGGAAGAATAGTATCAAAACATGTAAATTGACATGCCTCATTTACACCTCTACCCTATTGGTGTGCTCCCACTCAAATGAGAAGAAGGGATTTCAAACTGTCTCTCCACTTCTTTTAGGGTCCCATTGGTAGGTTTGATCAAGTTTTAAGGAGAATGGGATGAAATACGGGAACATATATCCCTTCTCTAGGAAAACCTTGATTCTAATTTGGGGCCCAGTTTCAACCATGGTCAGTTATAACTTCAAATATTTAACTTTACGCTCTTTCTACTTCTAAAACTTTCCTGAGCATCAAATATAAACTGTGCATGTGGTATTTTAATTTTCATGGATGCTAGTCACTGGCTTCTTATGCACTAGGAACCTTAACAATGAATCACCCTGACTGCTATTAACACATCCCTAGGTGGTGTGTCATATTCAGTGTGGGATGATGTGAATTCAGTACCGCAGGTCCAATATCATTGTCTGCACCTTTGAGCCTAAGTAAGACCAAAAACAGAGATAGATAACTGATCAATCAACACAAAAAATACATTTCATCTTGGTTTCCTAACACACATTAAAGAAGATATATGAAATACTCATAAATTCTATTATTTATAATCTTATTAGATTATTTGTTACTTTGAGTTAAAATATTTCTTTTTAAGAAGAAATGCATGACAAATTGGAAGGTAAGACTTTTTTTGAATATAAACAAGGAAAAAATACCTTTAGTCATATGTCATATCACAAGTGATCTGCATCTGATTATTTTTATACTATAGATATAGATAGGCTTATTAAACTTGCTTTAAGTCTTTTAGAATTTAACTTTGATACAGCTTTGGAAGAGTGAATTTAGATTGGTAAGTGTTATAATTAGTCAAATTTACTAACCCACATTTCTACTTCATTTTTAAAATCTCCTTTACAATATATTACATACTAGACCTAATATCTATGTATATTATTATCTATATCTGTGTCTATATCTATATCCATAGATATCTATATATGTAGTTGAGGTTGTATCTCCTCATGTGCTGATATATATTTTGTTAATCACATTGTCTTAAAAACAGTAACGTAAATACTACCTCTGACTACATATTCTCATTTACATAATAGCAATTTCTTGTAGAAAAAAGTAGTTTTGTATCATTGATCTATAGTTTTTGAAAAACTTTAGAATCATCTTTCATGCATAAAAAGATAGGAAATGCAAAAAAAGAGTTAATTTAGGAATAACTCATTAGACAATCTAATGGAAACATGCAGTAATTCCTTAAGTATTCAAACTTTCTTATTTAAACTATTCAAGAGTACTGTGTATTTTTGTAAGTCTAATACATCCATCTTGTAAAATTTTATTTCAAGGCAGCATATTATTTGCACATGTGTGTATTTGCGTATTTCTTAATTGTACATAATTGATTTATTGAATATTATTCTGTATGGATTAATATCATATTTAAGTAGCTACTTAAATTATTTATAAATTTCAGCAGTTAATGGCTGAAGCTTTTATCATTAAACAACTATATCATCTGCAAACTATTATGTATTTTTTCCACATTGTCATCTTAATTTTGTTTTATATTTCATGCCCAGAAAATGTATGTAATAAAATTATGGTAAGAACAAGCTATATGTTTTGTCTTCATTTAAATAGAAATTCTTTCACTGTTCCACAGTTAAATGTGATATTGGCTCCTGGTTGCAAATAGTATTAGAACAAAATCTCCATCTATAGTGAGATGGTTTCATTTCTATTTAATTTTTAAGAAGTTTTCTGAAGGTTTAAGTGCTTGATTTTATTCATGTTTGTAAGGGGAGAGGTGCTTGTGGCTTTAAAATTATAATACATAGGGGTGCTAGTTATTAATATATAGATTTAGTTTCCTGGGGACTTGGGACAATCTCTAATCATGATTGTTTTGCTCGCTGTTTCTGGATATTAGTGATTTTCGTTCTCACCTCTTCTGTCATTTCATAGATTTGTAATTACAAAGGTAAAATGAATTATTTTACTTTGGGAAAAAACATCATAAACAGTGAGTGAGAATCTGAGATAGTTTAGATAACTCCCTGGAGTTGAAATTTACAGTCACACAAAATACTTGCATCTTTTCAAGTACCAGTTTTCCAAGACCAACACTGGGTTCATGGATTTCACCAAAAATAAAAAAGTGATCAGATAAAGATTGAACTTCAATTTGGAGAAAGTAGCACTTCAATTATGTTGTAGAGTTCCTCTTGCAAAGACAATGGTGGTGACAAAGATGCAGGTCAGGAAACCAGCAGGAGGCATTGCCTCGACACAGGACTTCATAGTTTGCTTGTTATTGGCCTCACAGAGGAACAGTTATTATTTTGCTATTAATTCTGTGAACATAAATAAATTTCTACATCTCCTTTAGAAGAGATATGGTTTTTGTTTGTTTGTTTCCAGCATCAAAAACCTTGAAATCCAGAGGTCTCTGGAAGATATCAAGAAGAGGGGATCTGACTGATTTTATTTCATCGTCATCATTCACTAAACAGAAGTCTAATATAACACCCTATCACTGGGACTAAAAAAGATAAGAAATTGACACAAAAAATTCTGGAGAGGATGCATTAACTGGGATGAAAAAGAAATCATCCCATCTCTCTGCTCTTCCCAAGTTAGATGAGTAATGAACACAGCATCAGGTGTGTTAATAGAGGAAAAACAATCAATTCAATAGCATACATATGGGGAATTCACTTGGTTGTAAATTCTAGAGAATAATGGAGCAGATCAGGAATATGTATTCTGTGTTTCGGCTAGGGGCATCAAGGAGAGAGAACAGACTTCACATGATCAATAAGAAGGAGATTACTTCATCTTTATTAAAGATGAGTTTCTAAAAGAGAGATAGCATGTTTACTGATAAGCATGAGAGACCCCAGATTATGTTTTTCTAGATCAAAAAAGAAGAGCAGTGATAGCATCTTCCATTAGAAAAAGAACAGAAAATCAGACAACAACAAGTGCTGGCATGGATGTGGAGAGAAAGGAAAAATTTTACACTGCTGGTGGGAATGTAAACTGGTTCAGCCACTATGGAAAGCTGTGTGGAGGACACTCAACTAATGAAAATGGAATTACCATTTGACCCAGCAATTGCTCTTCTGGGAATCTACCCAAAGGAGACCTCAGTGTGGGTACAAAGGGACACCTGTGCTCGGATGTTTATTGCAGCACTATTTATAATTGTAAGTACCTGGAAACAACCCAAATGCCCCAAGACAGATGACTGGATGAAAAAGAGGTGGTATATACACACAGTGGAATATTATGCATCAATTAAAAATGGCAAATGTGATACTTTTTTGGTAACATGGATGTACCTAGAAGAAATCATATTGGTAGAAACAAGCCAGAAGGAAAAAGACAGAAACCAAATGGTTTCACTAAGACACGGACAACCAAACAAAAGTACACAATGGGGGGGGACCAACCGGAGTGGCCAGGGAGGGGAGATGGTGGGTGACCCCCAGGGAACACAGTGATGTGAAATATATATATATAAAATATATATATATAAAGAAATTTTTATATATAATATATATATATACATATAAAGAAAAGAAAAGGAGCAGAAATTTAGCAGAGATTGATCTCTTCCTTGATTGGGGGGAGCAAAGAATGAGAGTAACAGGTTTCTCCAAGCCTGCAGGGCCCTTACCATTCACACAAAACAATCTGCATTCTCCAATGGTAATAGGCCTCCTGAGGCTCACCAAGCCTTGACTAGCCTCTAGTTGTCACACTAGATTAGCTGAGCTGGGCCTATTGAGAAAAGTCTAACCCCTTTGTGAGGACTGATCCTCCACACAGAAATAATTATATGGTACATAAAAGGTGGTAAAGAAAGTCTTTAAAAGTTTGAGCAGACTATTCCTTTTAGATAAGAGAATTTGAAAAGGAGAAAATGTCTTTGTCTGGGATGGTAAGGAATGACAGACTTCAGAAATATACACATTACTGTCTTGAGGGAAGAGACATGGGGCATGAAGTGGATATTTGTAAGTAGAATACTGACTGGTACTGAACTGAAGACAAATCTGGGAAGGGGAATCAGGAAAGGGAAAAATCAAAGACATTGCTGAACTAGAATTTACAAACCATGGCAAGCCAGGGGTCTGGGTAGTAACAGGAAGAATAGATATTAAAGATGGCTCTGAGATGTCTGTTCTGGAAGATTCAAAGACAATGGGTCAAATTAGGGGAACAAAGAAATAGACAGTTGAGAGGAATGATAAAAAACTGAACTTTTTTGTTTGTAGCAAACTTTGATGGAGCAAAGCAGAACTTCCTTTCTTGCATTCCTGTGAAGTTCATTTTGTATAGACTGGCCATCCAAGCTCACAGCAAACAATATTTGAAATAGTGTGATATGATTTAGGAGTTAGGGGGACTAAACATAAAACTTATAATAATAATATCCTTTTTTTTAACTCTAGGATTCTCATCTTTAAATTCTTCAAGTACAAATTATTTTCTGTGACTGCTTTGCAACTATTTGTTGACTGGGGTTATTCTTTCATTCTCTCTCTCCCTCTCCCGCCTCTCTCTGAACAGAACAACCTCTCTTTGTGCTCTCACACCCACGTGACACTGCCCTTTTATACTTTCTTCCTAGTCCCAGGTGGACCCACTCACATATGTGCACACTCAATGGGCCAGGCATACACAATTATGGGGAGGATACAATACCACAGGTGCTGGTTATATAGGCTAATGGAGGAAAAAGCCTGACTAACTCATTTATCCTATAAGATAAACATCTAATTGCATTCATTATGCCATTCTAGCAATCTCTCAATTAAATGTTACAAAGATGACTAGTAACTTCAGCCAGTGTTTCTCATTCTTTGCATATTAGGCTTCTTCAGCCAGATAATCATTGTTGGGAGTGGTCCTATTATTATAAAATATTTACACCATCCTTGATCTTTTCACACTACATGCCAGCAGTATCCTCTCTAAGTTTGGACAGCAAAAAGGTCCCTAAACATTGAAAATGGCCTCTGGACTCAATTTATTTAAGATGGCACACAAATGTTTCAATTCTAAGAGTAGGAAAGCTCTAGGGAAATCAAAATGAGTTTAATACCCTGTGGGGGGAGGTGAGGGGTTGGAATTGCCCTTGGTTGGAGAATCACTGGCCTGACCATGTACAAACAATGACTTCTATGAACATCTATATATATTGAATATATTCAGTACTCTGGGTATCAAAAAGGAAAACATTCATCTTCATTGATGTGATTAAGGAAGACTATAAAAAAAGAAAAGTTCATTTCACCTGTTATTTGAAAATGAGAATGTTTAAACATGTGCAGAAAATAATTCAACTGCAAATCATTGCTACTGAATGGGTAAATATAGCAGATCAGACCTAGATTAGAAAGTTATCGTGACAAATATAATCAGGGAGTGGAAGGTGAAGTCCAAAATAAGATTATAAGGTTAGGATGAAGTCAGGTCTTCAAGAATTTTGAGCCTTACATAATGACAAGAAAAAAATTCTAAATAATACCTATGTAGTAATACAATATAGTAGTCTCTTCTGTGTTCCTTAGTGATATTAACTCAATCTATGCAACAAACCCAAATTATGAGCAATATGATTATGACAGTTTTCCTGGTGAGAAACTGATGGACACAGAGAGAGCAAAGCTGACTTTTTTGAAGCCACAATGTTAGCCAACAAGGAAGTTCAAGTTAAATGTGGCTGATGACTCCTGGGTTCCATGCTCTTAGCTGTTACATTATCCTGTCTCTCCAACAGGCAATGGGGAGTCATTAAATTTTCTGAGCAGTGAAATGACATGCACAGCTAATAAGAGGTAAAAAGTAGGGCTGGGCATGGTGGTACATGCCTTTAAGTAGCAGCCTGGGAAGCCGCGGCCAGGTCCAGGGATCCCTGTTCAAGTCCTGCTGGGGGCACGTAGCAAGACCTACGTGCCCCCAAAAAATAGCTGGGCGTGGTGGCAGGTGCCTGTAATCCCAGCTAACTGGGAAGCTGAGACTGGGAATTGCCTGAGTCTGTAGTACCCCAGGCAATGTGAGTCTGCAGTTCCACAGACAAAAATAGCGAGACCTACTCTCAAAAACAAACAAACAAAGAAACAAAAAACAGGTTAAAAACTGTCTCAGATGTCTCTATATGTCAAAAATTCTGGAAGAATGAAATATACAGCATTTATATCTATAGATAAAGATATAGATACATGTTTTACTCCATTCTACTCCTACCATGTCTTTTTAAAGCCCTTCATGTACCCATATGATTTTTTATAATGGTCATAACATGGAAAGATTATAGTCTGAGTCTACTAGACATTGGAAATTCTCAGTTCTATCAGCTAAGTAACTTTAGTGCTTAGTAAATGCAAAGTACTTATGAGAATGACAGCAAATCACTTTATCAGAAAATCCTGAAAGTTTAAAAGGACAGAGGAAAACTAAAATGACATGGAAATAATGAAAGCAAACCAAATTTATTTAAAGTAGCAATAATTAGACATTTTGGAGCTGGTCATAATTTCCAACAAAAAGCAGGAGATGCCTCATTACTTGCCTTGGAAATGATGCTCTTAAGATTTGGACAAAGCTTAGAAGATAAGGAAACAAATCCACTACCTTCCCCAAGGGAGGCTTCAGATAACACATCTTTCTATTTTTAACTTGAATGGCCTAATAAAATGGCCTCTTTGATACTCCCATCTCTTCAATCTAAATGCTTCCTTCCCTATCCCAAGTCTCATTCCTGATAATTTATTAATAAGCTACCACATAAAAAATGTTCCTTAATAAAACACTCAGGCATTGTGGACTCTTAATGTAGTTAATTTAAGCAGGGCAACTGAGATTCATGTAGATGGCCATATTAGATTAGGGAAAGATTAGCATCACTCCTGCTGTTTGCTGAAGAATGCAGTCAATATGCTGCTCTTCACAGAGCTGGGTGCAGTTGACCATTTTCAAATATTTGTCCTGCATTTGCACACAAATGCATAGATAAGAACTTCTAGAAATCAAAATGAACATGGTCTCAGGTGGAATCGAGGATTCCTGTCCCCTTCTTGTACCACCAATTCTATTCAACTCACTTACATCCCCTACCACCTTCTCATGCTATTCAGGAGCAGGAGTACAGTTGACATTTGTAGGGAATAATTTTTTTTAATTATTTTCTCCAAGGGAAAGTAATACACAAAAAAACCTGGCATACACAGCACACTCACTAGAGTTCACTCACACACACTCTCACTAGAGTTCACTCAACTAGCTGGAAGAAAAACAAACCTGGACTAGTTTTTGTTAAGCATTACTCAGAAACAATAAGTTTAGTAATTTCTTCATGCAGAGAAATATGATATTTAGCTATTAGTTTGAAACAATAGGAATAATCTTGTCTTTGAAATATGTTTTAAAATGTTCCAGTTTCATGGAAATTCATAAATATTCTTCACATACCACATCCACATTTGGCAAATCCACCTTCTGTTCTGCCCACTACTTCCTGCCAATCTTTTGTATCCTTAGATAGAAAAGGATAAAGCATTGGTTTGAGGCAAACACTTGTCTTTTCTCTTCTTGGCACTGACTCTAATGGCGATTTAACAACTCAACAAGTAAAATCATCAGCTGAATTTACAATGTGTGCAAATAATACATTTTGCTAAAAGTATAACTAAAGCAACAAAGCTGACTCATATCTTGAGGGTTCTAGATTCAACCTAATTGCAGAGTTGGTATCTGGCAATGACAGCTTCTATCCCAAAGCTGCCAAACTGGCAGCTTTTCTGATAGCTAAGGGAAAGATTAAATGCCTATACCCTGTTTGTGTTTTTTTTTTCCTTTTTCTTTATGTAATGAACTCAAATGCTAAATAATATTCTACTAAGAAAAAGTATATAAATGTCATCTGAAATAATTGGTTGATAACTGAGGAAAACAGCTGGACTTCTGTGTTCCTGTACTAGGACATAATTTCATTGAGAAGAAACAAAGACCAAAGAAGGGGCTGTAAAATTAATTTAGAAACAGAACCAAGTGGACAGGAAGACTGCAGTTCATCCACAATGTGTCACTCTGGTGGGAATTGACCCCATTGTTCAAAGTTACCTTCACTCATCACGGTGTCGTCTTTCTCAGCTTCTACTTGGGATGTCTGTAGTTTGGCTGAGACATGCATGTGGTTCTTTTGATCTTGAGTCTGGGATTCAGAAACCTCTTCATTTTTCATTTCTGTGTTAATGAAAAGAAGCAGGGAACATTTTTCGTGGTTTGTTTTCTGATCATCTATTTTCAAGTAATTCTAGAAGCATATGGAGCCGTTAAGTAATGCACAGGGAGGACCTATGCCCCTTCACCCAGTCTCCTCCATTGTTAGCTTACATAACTTTAGTATGATCTCAAACTCAGAAAACTGACATTGGTACAATCCACTGAGCTCACAAATAAGTGTGCTTTTGAATGAAAATCGATCTTCAGTTCACTCATGAAAAGATGGCTTATCTTTTACAAATATGTTCATTAATGTATTACTCAAAATCCTATGGTTATCCTTTAATGCCAGACACTGCCCCAAGCAATGGAAAGATAGTGGAAAGCAGAAAGATCTAGCCTTTGCCCTCACAGAGCTTTTATTCTAGTTTGCATGGCAGAGGACAAACAAATTTGCCTATGTTTTCAGGTAATGCTGAACCCTGCCATATGGTGATTTTTCTCAAGGAAAAAAAACAATTTGTGTTTGAATTTTCAGATGAACTACTTTCATCAAACACTTTTGTTATTTTGAAAGAATTATTGATAGACAAATTGTGATTTATAAATATTTGGGTTTTTGGCAGCTTTTTCTTTAAGTAAATGAAGTGAAGTAAATGTAACTTAAAGGAAACAACAGAATTTGTTGCCAGTGATAAAATTCAAGTTTTGAGGGGGAATTATGGAAATTTGGTAGTACTTTGAACTTCAAAGATTTCTAGTTCTTAAAATCAATGCTGATAATAACACAGTTAACACAATTAAATTTTTTAATTATAGAAGGAAATATGTCAACATGTAGGACAGCATAATTACTCAAAGAATATTTTCAAGTGACCAAAACATATTTGTTTTAAAATCAAACATGGGAATTACTCCATGTACAGCACTAGGCAAGACTAGTAGATTTTTGCGTGACATAATGCAGAAAGTACATTGAGACCTACTTCGAGTATATCCTGTCTAGTTTGGGTGCAATATCCAAGAGGAATTCCACAGTTTCTGTGATGGTTATTAGAATACTCATCTTGTTTCTACTGCATATCTGTGGAAGGCTGAGTTTTCTTTATAAACTTCAGCCAGAACAATACATTGCAGCAAACAGAATGCAGAAGTTGATGGGAGAACCCAGCTGAATTCTCTTAAGGCACACATTAAAAAGACTTGTCAAAATGTCATTCTTCTCTATATATTTTTTGAAATCATTTAAAATTTTAAAATATGTCAGTTATGCATATATATAATTCTGTTATTTTTGAATTTATTAGTATGCAAGTTTTATATTTTCTATTTTAATTTCTACTTGGAAGTATTGATAGATTGGACATATTAATGAGTCCTTTGCAATTTTTAATAATTATTGATTGGGTCCTGAGACCCAGTAATTAATAAATATTGTAACAAGGCTCCAAGATCAAACTTTTATTAAGTACTGATCACACAGCTGAATTCAGATAAACTTTTTCTGTGAACACATATACACACATAATACTCAGACCTAGATTCATTTTTGAGAAAAATAGGCAACTCTTAAGTTTCCTTTCTGTTTATCCATCCAGATCAGCACAAGGAGAGAAGAGTATCTGTGTGAAGCATGCTTCATAAGGAAGAATATCTGGTAAAGCATTCTTTCTCAAGTGTACTTCAGAAACCTAAACACAGTGAGACTTCCAGAAGAGGTAACAGGCCTCTTCTCTTTTCCTGTCTTTATTTTGGCATGACATTTACCTTTCTCACTTTGCTCACTGTCTACTCACTTTGGTGAGCAGAGTACTAAATGGAGATCTCCTTGGTCTCCTGACATCTCCTAAGTATCACAAGCGTTTCTACCACTCAGCCAATAGCCATGAAAATGGGGTATAAAGAGTGAGGATTTTGTCAGTGCCTGCTCTGTTCCTTTCTTTCCCCCAACTAAGATTAGAGTAGAATGATAAAAACTCCTTTTACAGAGATTCTCAAAATTACCAAACATCTGAGAAAATGCTGAAGAATGTGTAATTTTAGGTGGCTACAGAATATAAGACAAGCACTCCCTTTCTTTTTAGAAAACAGAGCATTTTCCCTGATGTTTTCATTCATTTGGGGGGGGTGGTCACCTGGGTATCACTGTGTAGTCTTCCATAAAGTAAGATCAGAAAGGAACCCAACTACCTAGTTTCTTGCTGCTGGCTGTGACCTTGGGAAGTTACTTGGACCTCAGTGCTTTGTGCTCCACTTCCCTGTACAGACATACTATTCATACCTGCTTCACAGGACTGTGAGACTTAAGTAAGTGTATGCATCTAAAATACTCAGAGCCTGATCCATAGCTAAGTGTTCAATATACGTGAACTTTCATTGTTATTGTCAATACTGTTTTGGATGACAAAATCTTTGTCTCTATTGTGTGAGCTAAATAATGTGGCTCTGTGTAGCTTAATGTGTACAAATGTCTTTGATAGGGTGAAAATATCAATATATAATATATGTTTTATAATATGTATTATTTATACTTTATTTCCATTTTTTTAATTTCAAAGTATATAGTATATATATATTATCTATATAGTTTTTATTTCTAAAAAGGATACTACTTACTTGCACTTTTGTTTCTCTTTAACCAACAGCACACCAGACAACACAGAGCCAACCATGAGACCCCAGAGCACAGGGAAGCAGCCAGGATGAGGGTGGAAGGCTCAGTTTTCATCACAGGTGAGACAGTAAATGACCTGGATCTTACTGTAAAGTTGACTCCTGTAAGAAATTTCTCAACAATTATAAATTAAATTACCTTCATAAAAATATGTGTAGAAAAGATCTTCCTATAACAATAACTTATGCAATTGGTCCAAAAGCATTCATTGAATTTACATGATAAAATAAACAAATCCATAATAATCCCATAGCTATACTTCTAAATAGCTATAAGGTTTGGATATAACAGAATTATTCTTTGCCATTCTGCTAATTATTGATGGGAAATTCATTCAAGTCTCACCTTTTAGCCTCAGACATACCTTCTCCACTGGAATTTCACATTTTCATTCCTTAGAGGAGAAATGTTCTGAGCTCCAGTATTCATGAAAGAGCTCTGACATTTGTATCCTACTGGCATATAACACATAGATAATGGCATATAACACATAGAAAAAGGGGCATAGGGAATCCTACTCCAGAGTCACAACAAGTTTGCTACAGGGAAGTTGGGGTAGGGCAGTGGCTACGTGTAATGAGACAAAATGGGTGACTTCCAGTTGAAAGGGTACATCTTCCTAAGAATTTATCTCAAGTTCCCACCCTTTTTATAGATTGAAAGCTTGATTTTTACTTCATTATTATTTTTGAAGCAATGCAATAAAGACTGTAGAAACGAAACTTGCTTATACACACAAACACCCACACACAAATGTTCATAGTGACTATGAGCATCATCACAAAACCTGAAACAACTGTTCTTCAAAGGGGAATGAATAAGTCAAGTGTGGTCGTTAGAGACAATGGAGTACTTCTCAATCAGAAAGAAAAAGGGAACGAGAAACAGAAAACCAAACAAACAAAACAGAAAGGAGAAAGAGGTGGGGCAGTTAGATAAGGAAAGGAGGGAGGGAGTAGAGAAGATAGAGAAACTTGGATGAACATCAACAGCATTATGCTGAATATTTTTTTTTCTTAGTTAAGAGGATGGTTTCATGATAGTATACAGGCACTGAAACCTATCAAATAACATACTCACATCACATGTGAGTAGTTTACCCTGTCAGTTATACCTTGTGCAAAACTGAACTGTTCCCAAAAACATGCCTATGAAAATTAAGTAATTCCAGCATTTTTAAATGGCTCATTCAAACTAATTCCAAGTCTCTGCTTTTATCAGGATAACTCAGGCAAAAGCATTTTTGTTTTCTCTACTCAAGGGAACACTGTTTTTCCTTACTGTGTTTTCCTTAGGCTGAACCTGACAGCTGAGTTGGAAGTCACAGTCAAATCTTTAGCCATTTCACTTCTATATGACTTGGTCCCAAAGCTACCATAACAAAACTAGCTACAAATGGTTCTTTTGTGTATATGTTTTATACTTGAGCCACATTTGGCTTATTTGTTATCAATTAGCTGCTTTTTATGGGTATATGAATAAGCTAAATCTAGCCCAGAGACAGAGGAATGGATTTTACCAGCAATTCACAAAAGCAAAAACAAAATTCTTCCTTTATCTATTTCGCAATGATTGCTTAGAGATTGTTTATTTTGTTAAGTGGATAAGTTACTGTTCTCATTCTTAAGATATTTACAAGTTCAAAAATAAAATGGGACACAGACTCAAATATTTGTAATATAAATTAAAATGTGATACATGCTCCCAGAATCATGCAAATCAATTGCATTGAAAGGTTATTTTCCATTGATATGATCTGGGAAAGCATCTCAGAAGAAAGATCATCTAAAGTGAATAAAAGCAGGAAAAAAGAGTAACTGATGTTTAGGAAATTAACGCTAGAAAATCATGATGATTAAAGCTGAAAATTTTGATGGCCATCCAGTGTAAATCAGAAGACCCTTGACTGTATTCTAAAGGTAAGGAGGTATCATAAAAGGGGAAATTCTGAGCTGAGAAGTGGCACAAGTCACATGAGATATAGCAGTTCAGGCCATAGAGGTATTTACAGCACAGGTAGTAACAGGCCACAGTGAGGAGAAAAATTTATAAGCCTGGAGCAGTAATGTAGGTCTGAGGGTGGAGACCACCAGCTTTCAAATATTTTTAGCAACAGAACATTTACTTTAAATGCAATCTTAGTCATAATCAAATATGCTCATTTATTCATAAACAAATATTTGTGTTTGGCTATGATGTGCCAGATTTTTCCACACCCTGAGGATATAATGCTGAACTAAGTAGAATTCATGTCCCTTTTGGAATTTAGTTTCTAGTGGAAGACAGAGCACAAGAGGCCACAGACAAGAAAGTTAATATGAGAAAATGCTGATGCTAGAGGGTGATAGGTGAATAAAGAAGACCTCAGTGGGACTGGAAGACGGAGGACTGAGCATAGGGACATGGTGGAGAGGATAATGTAGAATGAATAACCCAAAAGAGCCTTTCTGAGAATGTAATATTTGAGAAGAACTGGGTGAGCTGGTGAATGGGTCACATGAATTTCTGGAGGAAGAGTACTCCAGGTCAGGAAATGGCAATTACAATAGAGTATTACTGGGTTAGATGGTAGGAAGCTTCCTTGGCTTCCACAGCACCTTCTTAACCCAGTAGTCCAGAGAACCTCCAGTAATTCCATGCCTGCAAGGAATGGTTAAAGAAATCATAGCCTCTAACATGGTGACAAGAGTGTATGGGGAAAGGCTGAGTGGAAGTCAACAGTACAGACTTGCAAAGATCCTTTTCCCCTGGCCACATCTTGGGAAGTTCAGAAATAGACACATGAACCAAATAAGTCAACATTTTACACTTGAAAGAATTCACACACATTTGGTTAAATCAATCTAATTTCTAAGTTCCTTAGTTTCTATAAGGAATAATGAAGGAATAATGGAATATGCTCTTTGGGGGCTCAGGAGGGTATGCTCCTCCCTCTACAATATGTGTCCTATTCTCAAAGGGAGAAGAGGGAAATAACAATGAATATTGTAAATTTTCTACTTAATTCATAGATGAATGAAACAATAGCAAGAATCAATGCTTGCTGTGTCTGTTATCTTGGAACATGTTATAAATAAGAAATTTCATTGATTGACTTCTCAATATGTGAATGAGGACTGTTTTCCCAAGTGACCCCACTATTTGAAATCAATACTCCTGGAAACAAGGAGCTCTTTTATATACTGACATAGAGGCAATGAGGAGTCACAGAATTATAGGCCCTTTATGCTCTTTTATTCTTCATCTTTTGTTTCCTAACTTAAATTTTTGTATATATCATTCTAACATAGCCTTACCTAAAGATTTGGTTGTGAAAATTATGACTATAACTTAAGGAACAATGCAAAAGAAAACTTTTTGAGCTTATTAATTGGTCAATTTGTTATACAGATATAGATATAGATAAAATACTAGTATTCTCAGTATGAACATGCATGTCAATTCAAATTCACAAATGGCACTGAAAATTTTCTATTTAGACCACATTGGACATATGCTTTTATCACTTATTCTCTAAAATAACCTAGAAGTATATGGTTAATCTTAGTTAACCACTGAAGAAATTCAAATTCAGAGTTCTTTCAAATGCCCAATAAATCTAAGACAAAACATCCAGCTCTGAATGTGTTACCCTTTAAAATATATCTATTCAAAAACTCAAGTTAAGGAAAAAACATTGGGACTCCCAGGGTCAGTGACACTGAACACATACCTGTGCTCACATTAGGATACATTCATGGCTATAAAATATCATCTGATCTGAAAAATTAGTGCTTAATAGTATTACCAGATGTCAGACATTCTGTTTGTGAAGAAAAATGACTCAAAACACAGAATTAAGGAAAACAGTTACAGATCCTGTACAGAAGAATTTTAAATAGGTCCATGATTTAATTGACTAATATTAATTAGGACTCAGTCTTGTTAGCTTGTGAAGGATTGATAAGTTGCAAATTATTTTTGTCTAGTTAAGATGTAACCTCCCAAGTTCCAGGTTTATTATCTATATCTAACTTAGAAAATTTATCTCAGCAATTTTTCCCTGGCTACATGATATACATCCCTCAAATGTTCTGAAAACTGCTTTTCCATCCTCCTGATTCCCCTATTAATAAGCTAAATAACATTTGACAAATATTTGTTATTCATGAAAATAATCATGAAAACTATTTTTTTAAAACTTTTTGAAATATATACTATGGCAATTTACATCTAAGCTTCATGAGGAAATAAGAATATCTGGTCATAACTAAACATGTGCTCTCAGGCTTCACATACTCTCATCAAGCTTCACATACTCTCACGAGAGCACTGAACTTCTTTACCATTTCCTATCTAAAAGACTGAAATTCAAGCATCTAGTATACTTTGTCAAACTTTGCATTAGCTGAGTTGTTCTTCAACTCAGCTTATAAAGACATATGTGCAAGACTAATTTTTCTCCTAAAATTAATAATTGATTGTAAATTATTAATTTATAATGTGATGCTCAAACATGATGTCAGTATTTTTACAATCCTTTCAAATGCTCCTTAGATAAGAAGGGCTATTTTTCTGGTAAATAACAAAAGTAAATATAACATTTAGACCTTTTTTTTTTCCAATTGGATAACTATTTCTAGCCAAATTCAGTTCTTTAAAAAGAGGTCATTATTGTACACTCTCCTCTTCTCTGCGTGATAAGCCTTGGTTCTCTACTTCATAGAGATGGCACCATAGTATTTCTAAACAGACTCATTTGACTTCAAAATGTCATTAGCATGTTAAACTTAGTGAATAACATTACCCTCTAAATAAACCCATCATTGTCACAAACATTTCAGAAGGAAGATTTTGTGTTAATGTTTTGTCAATAACTGAATCATGTGGGCGACTAACACTAAGCTTATACTTCTAATGTTCAAGTATTGGGATTTTGAAAGAGCATCTATAGGAAAGAGAAAGAGAGAGAGAGCAATAGATGATAAGGGTTACTGAAAGATAAGATTTTACAATAATATACCATGATTCTCATTCTTATAAATTAAAATTTGCTAATAAATAGCCTGCCAAATATCAACAAATGTTATAGAAATGTTTTGAAAAGTGGAACTTTCAAAATAAAATTTAATAACTAGAAGAAAATTTGAATTTGGAGTCTTACCTTACCATCAGCATAATTGAGAGATTTAATTTCTACATGTGCTCTTCCTTCCCAGACAGTAATGACATAGTCAAGTGATCTTTTTTTCTTTTTCTAAATTCTGATCTTATTCATGTTAGGGGCTATTACCATTATAAGTAAGAAAGGGCTATTTTTTGTCAAAAGAAACATAATAAAAACATGATGTGCTGAAATTACCTGGAGGGGAAGTAACAGTAAAAATAAAGTGCCAATTTGACCCAGAGATCAAAACTGCCAAGTTCGAGAAGCTCACATAACCATTCTGAGTTTCTGCCTGAGTATAACCTACAAATAAACACAAAACAAAACAAAACAAAGGATGTTCTTTTAGAATTAAAAAAAGAAAATCTTTTAAGTCTTCTCTTCAAAACAGCTATTGGACATAAAAGGAAATTTGATTTAATTAAATATTTACTAAATCCATCAGGATTTTCATAGTGAAATCTTAGAACCAACTAATCCTTGATAGTAATAACATCTAACATATATTGAAATCTTCCTGTGCCAGATACCACTTTATATAAATCACTGTAAATATACCACACACTGCCTATAATGTAGTCTACCATCTATATTTTATAAATTAAGAAATTGACTCACAGATGGTTAAATTAGTTGAGAGCCTAAATCTGCCTAATTTCAATTCGTCCCCAATTTATATTGACTAACTTATTACTATCTCTAATCAGAAAATCTATTATTTTTCTGGGTAGTCAATTTTTAGGCTGTGACTCTGATTCAAATAATCTGTAGTTTATGTGGTAACAGGCCAACAGATCAGAACCATAGCAATGCTTCAAATCATGAGGGATAAAGGCTACTCTGACTTAGAAACTTGGATTGCCCTGGGTTATGATTTTTTTGCATTAAAACAACAACAACAACAACAAAAAAAAACAAGTTTGTCTTTTAACAATAGGCCATCCAATTATAAAGTGAAAGAAAGCAACTTAACTCAAGATCACATTCACATATCATTAATTAGTCTCCTCACTCTACTACCCTCACATTGCTTTGCTAATTAACAGCTGCTACATTTCACTCTGGAAATGTCATTAGGATTGGTATGGTGGACAATGAGTCAGGAGAAGGATCTTCAAGTTTAAAAATTGGTTTGAGATCTTTAAGACTGAAAGGTACTATAAATATAGAATGTGCTTAATGCTAAATATTTTTCAATTAAATTGCTTAATCTTTTTTTGAAAACATCTTTCCTCATCAATTTTGCAGAGATAACTAAAATTTCCTTTTTTGGAAACATCTTTTCCTTCATCTCTTCAGAGTCCCCAAATAAGTAAAATGCCCCCAAAAAATGGAAATAAATAAGCCATGACTCAAATAAATGATAGGCGTCCAAGATAAATTCAGTTTATACTCTTTAAAACCTATATGCATCAAAATTATGGTCAATAAACTCTTGCAAACAATGAACCAAAGAGTACAGATGTTCAACATGAAATCATTTGCTGCAGTTTTTCCTTTGACAAACGTCCTTATTGTTCCCATCTTTGGAGGAATACAAAGCAGCATTTAATCGAAATGTGTCCGTGGAGCACAGTGAGTCTGCCTCATAGAACAGCCGCCAAACTGCCTAATGGAAAGTGCTTTAGCTCCAAATGGGTTTGCTTTTGTGTTAAATACCAGCTTGCCTCAGAGATCTCTAAAAAGATTCCCATATATATCTATGATATTCTCAGATTTGAAGCATATGTGCCCAAAAGCTGAGGCAGTTGTTGCCAAGTACAGTACATTACTCCAGGGTTCATCATATCCCTGGAATGGCAATTATAAAATATACAAATGCTATTGACAGGCTCTCTGATCAAGCTGCTATAAACAATGTTTGGGCTGCAGGAACTTGGGATGCGGTGGGGTGCTGGGCTTGAAGCAAGACTGAAATTGGACACAAGCCTAGCAGGGCAGCTACCTGAATATGTTTCTGTAGAGCATGTGGTTTCTGAAATCCCTTTACAGTCCAAATTGTCCCCACAACTATCCCTCTCACCCCAACTCTACAAGCTAGCAAACTTGTACATACAACATTAATATTGAGACATTTTTAAAATATGAAGAATATATTTTTCTACAACTAGAATCTATAAGAAATATCAAAGGAAATGAAGACCCCTTAAATAATTGACTTTCAGTATATAAATTCACTTTTTTGTTACTAGATTATAACACCTCCACTGAATAAGAAAATATGAGATAAAAATATGAAAATATGAGATAATAATGAGACAAGAAAATATGAAATTAAATTGCAGAATGAAAGACTAAGACAGTCTAATATAGACTATACATAGATTTTATATATATATATATGCACACTTTATATTTAGATATTTGGTTTTTATGCAGGAAATGCTTGGAATAAGAATAGCATCCATCTTAAATTGTATTGTTTGCAGTTTTTCTTAAGTAAAGAAGTACGTAATAATGGCATCAGAAATACTTTCAATAGTATGAAATAAGATGTTTTTGCTGATATAGACATTCTAAAACCAGCAAACTACACAAGATTTACATAACACATAAAGCCCACCCCCGACCACCAAATGAATAGAAGATAACCCATGTCCATGCCTTATACTTCCCACTGTATCCTGAAGAGGACAGTGACCATATTGATCTAGGTAAGTCAGCTGGCTTGAGCATTACTCAGTATTAGTAGAATAAAGCTGTAAATAGTTTTGTGTCTCATTCATTTTGCAAGATAATAATAATATTCTAAGTTAATCAATAATGACATTGTGAATAACTGAAAGAAAAATAATGAAGGTTTGGGAGTGTCAGAAATGGACCAAAGATAATAATAAGTCTGAGTAAGGTGTGGAGTATGGGATGAGGGTGCAATATGTGTAAGGTAAAGAGTATGGGTAACTGACTGTATACCTAAAATGGTTAAAGTACTACATTTTATGATATGTATATTTTACAACAATAGTTATAAAAAATGATTGCTGGCAATACAGGGAGAATGTGTGAGGGAATAGTGATAGTATAGGGGTAATGGAACATGGATGGGGTAGGATATGGAAAAACGTATGGAGTATGACTAAGAATGTGCAGTGCAGGTAAGTTGAGAGTATGAATAAGGTATTGAGTTATTGAGTAAGTTATTGTTATATACTGAATGTTTGTGTCTATTCAAAATTCAAATGTGGGAACCTAATTCCCCATGTGATGGAATTTGAAAGTGGAGCTTTGTAAAGTCATTAGACAGGGAGAGAAGACTTCTCACAAATGGGGTTAGTGCTTTATAAGAGCCCTCCCCACTCTTCCTACATGAGCACACAGTTCTTGTATGAACCAGGAATCAGCAAAAACATCTTATTCACCAGATACTAAACTTGCTGAAGCCTTGTTCTTAGACTTCCCAGCCTCCAGAACTCTGAGTTTCTGTTGTTACAATCCACCCACTCTGTGGTGTTATAGCAGCCTGGGAGGACAAAGGCAGGTATGGAATAAGGGGTAAAGTATGACATATGTGAAAAATTTTGAGGGTGGCTAAAGAATGTTGGTGTGTAGGAGAAAGGACAGAGATAAATGAGTGTCAGCAGTCAGAATACCTATTGTACATATTACTAAAATACAAAAAAGTTAAAATTTGATATTTGTCATGCTGTAGTATTAAGATGAGTAGTAAGTGACTTACTGTTCTATCATATGTGTTCTCTATATGGCAATAGTAGCTAAGTGGAATTAAAAATAAGTAGAATGATGGCACCAAAAAAGACAGTTTAAAACTACCTCACACATTGTTTTGAATATTGATTTTTTACACTGGCCAATCATGAATAATATCCCTTAACAAATGACTTGACTTTCTTAATGATGTAGTTTGCTTCTGCAAATTTGTGCAGGGAACATTCTGTTTTGTTTCTCTTTTTTTAATTTACATATATATTTTTTTTACATTTTACATAAATTTTCTCACCATCATGTTACCTGTAAACTGTCATCCTATTTACTTGTGCTCATCCCTCCCCTGACCTAACCCTCCCTTCCTGCAGGGAAGGACATTTGGGAGTGCCCTCTTTCCTTGAGATTTTAACCCATAGTATTTCAGACTTAACTGACTGGAAAAAGATATTACCAAAGGGAACCAAAATCCATCAGCAATATTACTGTTACTTTTCCAAAGTGAATGAAACATAGTTATATTGAGCTGAAGTGTGGAAAATATCAGGACCCTGAGATGGTGTCACAGAGTAATGCCACCGAGAGTGGAGTCACCTTTGCCTCTGTCACCTCATTTCTTCTCTCTATTGGTCATTAGATTCCTTGGCCTTCTTTAGCAGACTCTCTTTAGCATATTTTCATTGGTTATATTTTATTTTGTTTTAAAACATGAAAATACACTAGCTGAATTATTTTTTATAATAAAATAATGAGTTTTTCAAGCTCCAAAATAAAGACAAAGCAAACCAGTGGCAGTTCCAGGGCTATTCCTCAGAATTCTGAGTCCCTAATCTGTGGCTGACCACTCACTAGTAAGCAGGTGTTCTATCAGAGTTGACTATGCTCTATTTCAAGAGGTTTTCTTCTCTAGATAGATATTTAGAACTATAAACTCTCCACACACACCCTTTTTTAAATAAAAACCATATTATGCCTGCTTGAGTCTTTGTAGGTCAGATCCTCAAATGCACATTCCCAGGCCTCCCTAAAGACTGAAATCTTTTTGAGTTCAAGGGGTATGACTGTGTATTTAGAATAATGCCCATTTTTATTTTCAGATGCACATGCTCCAGGGAAAGGAAAAAAAAACCTAGCTATAAAACTGGGATTGAAAGGAAGGGAAGAAAGACAAAGAGAGGTGGCCAGAGGAAAATGGAAGCTGAGGGTCATTCTGGGCTAGGTGCTTCAGATTTACCACCACCAAGTCACCAACACATACCTTTCAGCACCGAATTGGGTGCTCCTTCCAGGGAAACAGAAACAGTCCAAGGAGTTAAAGGGGGCCCTAAGGATACCACTCTGTGATTCTGGAAATAAAAAAGAAAAAGGAAAAGTTTAGTTCTGAGAAGAATTTAATTTTTGAAGCTATTTATCAAACAAGAAGATGAAGACAAAATCTTCCATAAAGCATAAATTCAGTAGAAAGAAGGAAAAAGATGAATGTTTCTTTCTCATGTTAAAAGATACCAAAATTAGCTTGCTGACTCTGGGGGATTATTGCAGGAAAAGTTAGGGCAGGGCAGTGAAAAGGAGAAAGGGAAGCTAAGTTAATACAAGAGGAGAATGACATACAGTGCTGCAGGTTTAAAAGGGGGGAAAGATTAAGAGAAGAGAGCAGGAGACATAGCAGACCAGACCAGGTTTCCAAGTGTGGAGCTCAGTACCATCTTTCCTCTCCCAACAGGCTAAGGGATATATTTTTAAAGTAAAGAATGAAAACTGATTTCATAATCATATTTCACTGTTTTGCTCTGTATTTTAAAAATACAGACAAAATAGACCCAGAGAGCATGGATACTGAAATTAGAATAACGTACAATCACTTGTTGATGATTGACTTATCACATATAAAATAATTCAGTTGAGTATAAAGCCATAAGGCATAGATGATGTCATATACTCCTTCATTAGCATATGAAAGTCCTTCAGATATTGACATAGTTCTTTGAGAAGACCAGTGCGATGTAACCAATCCTTGTCATCAATTTTAAGCATCAAGCCCACAAATCTGTGTAGGTTCTTTATTGGTTTTACACAGACACACTAGGCAGGGCAGGGCATGGCCAGGGCAATGGGGAGGGGGGCAGGAGGCAGGTGAGCTCCTAAGGTCCCCAGGAATCTAAGCTGTTTCTCTGGGCATTCTATCTCTTTAGTATTCTCTTATGTGCTCTCTTTCTCTCATGTTTGTGCTCTTTCTCGTTCTTTCTGCAGAAAGAATGTTCTTTCTTTCTCATTCTTTCTCGTTCTTTATCCCCTCTGCCCTAGCCCCAGGTGAGCATACTTACACGTATACACACCCATTGGACCTTACAATCATGGGAAAGATGCAATACTACAGATGCTGCTTATATAGGCTAATGAAGGAGAAAGGCAGATTCTACAGCTAGATTTCAGAGAAGATATGAGACATCTACACAAAGAATGTGCTTGAGTAGGGGAAGCATCTGAATTATATTTTTAACCTTGATCAAATTGTAGACATTCAGAGAAGTGGAAGGAAATCATATGGAGAAATGATAGGAAATGATGCAAGCAAAGGTTCTAAGTGCAGCGGCATCATGCAGCAGGCACTCCGTAAATGTCATGATGATGAAATTGAAAATACGTGTTACCTACAGCTTGCTACACAGCTCAAAGGAAAGGTTGCTAGCTGTGAAGAAAGAAGTTACCTGCTTATCCAGAAAAACAAGTTGTGGTTGAACGGGAAGTTCTCTTCCTACTTCTCCATCTGAAGGTTGGATTAGAATCGAAAGAGCGTAGGGTCGAACATATATTGAGTTCCCTGTTTTAAAACTTGTATTTCTGCCACATGGAGAAACAAATGGAAGACAACCAAGAGATTACAATATCACTTCTGTCGCTATTTTCCATCGTAATCTACTACCAACGAAAATATTTGCATTTTCCTTTATTCCTGGAAACTTAATAACACATGGTATCATGAATAGGACCTTATTAATAAAAATGTATATTGTATTTACTTTACATGTTTACTTACGTATCAGAAAGGATGGACTAGGCTTGTGAGGGGAGGAAAAGTACAAATTATTGACTCGGATTTTTAGCATGCTTTAATTAATCCCAAAGAGCCTCTCTGGGAGAATTTAGCGGACTTAAATACTTAGGGGAGAGAAGAGGAATTTGTTCAGTGTAAAAAGTTAGTAAGCCAGTTTTGCCCCAGAACAAACTAGATTTGTATTGTTTTCCAATTTCCATAGTGTAAGTCCTCCCACTCCCACCATGGCTAAGTCCAGGGCATCAAGATGACATCAGTGTAAAAACTTTGGGAAGAGGTGCCTGGCACCTCCTGTCTTTCAAGACTTTGCTTGGTGGGTCCTCACAGCAACCCTGTCATGGGTGGACATTCTCCACATTGTGCTTGTGCTAAATAATTTCTGTAACTGTGGAAGTGATGGATTTCAATTATTTTAATTGAATGAAGACCCTAGGGAGAATAAGACTTACAAGTGATAAATGCTAAGCACTTATTGTATACCAGGTGTTTTCTAAGCTTTCTATATATAAATTTTTAAATGACAATGTGAATTACATATTCTTATATATAGGTGAAAAAGTTGAAGTCCAAAATGGTTTAAATAACCTGCCAAAGGTCATATAAACAGTAAGTTTATGACCAATATCTAGAGAAGTTAACCCAAGACCTTATCTTTTTTAGTTCACAAAAGCACATGAATTATGAATGGCTTAGCAATAAGAGAAAAGTATAAAATAAAAAGATTATATGACTCATATAATCATTGAACAATTATAACATCTTAAACCCAGAGCTTTGGTATTTTGATAACCGAGAAATATTTACAAAGAGAACATTATACATTATCTCCTGTGCCATGAGGCCTACTGTGTACCACATGTCCTACAATAGAGTTTTCATGTTAAATGCAGAAATAGAGCATCACATGTCAGGTCTAACATGTCCATTTTAAAAAACAACAAAAAGTAGCCTACTCTGACTTCAATTAAATGTGTGTAAACAACTCCACGTTTTTATTCCCCAATTTTTTTTTCATTTTGTGAGGAAAAAAGGTAAGATATTTACCCAACTTGGAAGCTATATATATGTTAGGAAAAGTTGATAGTAAGTCCTAAAAAGATGGAATTATGGGAGAGCATACACTATGAAGTTTCTGTAGAAAGTAGTTCTCTCTCCCTTAAGAATCCTGAGAAATGGGTAGAGAGTAGAATATGTGGCGCTCCAGACACACTTTGATCACCTTATAACTAAGTCGGCTACAGTCCCTCACTGAGACTCAGCTTAGAATAGCTTAATCATGTGTAAGCAAATCACTGATGCTTAACCTAAATAACTAACACTCCTCTTTTTAAAGGAACATTTTAAATAAGATTTTAAAAATCTATGCTCTTAACTCTATCCTTTTATGGGTTTCAGGTTTTTTAGAAAACCCTGACATTGTTACCAGATTCTACTTTTCCCTAACCTCGTCCTTAACTGCATTCTGATGCAGGAAAAGACACAGGCTAACAGAGTGGGTGGGTTAAAGAAACAGAAAGACTCTGTCAGAGACACTGACGTATGAACATTGATGTCTGGAGACGAAGAGATGAGAACCAACTGTCTGAATACCCGCTGAAAGGCCCATCCCTGACACACTTTAAAGTTTATTGTGAGCAAACATCTCTTATTAAATGTAAACAGCATCTCACTGGAGGTCAGAGACTTGCTGCTACAGCATATCCCAAGGTAATACCACTTTAAGCTCCACATAAACTCTTAAGCAGTTTCTATCCTAAAACCTGACCGTAGGTGGTACAGTTTTTTACGATATGTTATAATAGTGCAATAAATCTGTTAGCTTAAAATCGAATCTCCGTGGCCTTTTAGAGAAATCATCATTAAATGCAGGGTCCTGTTAATGATGCCATCGAAGTGAAATTGTTTAATCTGCTAAGGGGGTGAAAGGTCACCAAATGAATTTTTTATAATACATCAACTTGACACGCAATAGGGAAAACTGTAATAGATAAAAGCAAAGGAAAAGGGCACTGTCTTCTTCTGATAGGTCAATAGCAGCCAAGAGAGTCACTCATCCACTTTCCTTTCACGATGGGGCTCCTTTTGCATTTAATATGGACACCCAATTAATACCTCAGCACCACAGACAACCTCATTTTGGGTGACTTATAGCAATTTCTCCCCCTTCCCTGAAATGAAAGTGATCACAATACATCATAGCATTGTGCGAATTAACGTTAATTGATTCAAGTTACCAAGCAATGATGGGCCACTTATATAATCTAGGCGTTATTGGGTGCTAGAAGGGATGGAGGGAAGATTAGATTCCAGTGTCCGTTGCTGTGACGACGGGAGTCACCTGATGCCTTGTTAGACAGTTGTAAGGTTCTATTGCTGGCCCCAGTGGGGTCGTCAGTAAACTGGAGTGATGTCCAAACATCATTATACGCTGCTCCGATATTAAAGCAAAGGGATTAGCAACTTATTGCAAGCAACCTGGATTTGTCATTGTGCTGTCGTTATCCAATTTTCAACCACTAATGTAACTGTAGCCTGCAGGCAGAAGGACCTACAGCCAAACTTTTAAAAATGGGGGAGGAAAGTTCCCTCCACTGTTCCCAGTTTTAACCACTATTTAACAGCTTCCAATACCTAGTCAGGTATGTGAAAGAATCCCCCACACCCTTTCATTGCTTAAGTACAGTTCAGAAAAGAAAGATCAAGAGACTACAGAAAATACCCAATTCAGAGATCACCACTGTCCACTATAGTCCTTGCATTTTAATGTGCCAGATTTTAAATGCTTACCTTACAGAAGAAGGAATTAGTTCTATTTGCAAGGAAAATAAATAAACAAATCCTACTGCTGAAAGCTGGCTCTGGCAAGATCTGTGATTGTGGAATAGGTGGAGGGACTGGAGGTACTGTTCACTTCCTCTTAAATAGGCATATCTGCAAAGCTTCCTAATGGGTTTCATGTTTTAATTAAATATTTCAGGATGTTCCTGAGTATTTTCAATCACTCTTTAAAATTTTAAAATATATTAAAGGCTACATAAGGAAGAATATATATGAACCATACAGAAACTTAAGTCCAAAGAAATTTGCCAAAACTTGCACTCTGCAATAAGAAAGCAAATTCTCTAGTAATTTGATTTATTATGTACAAACACTGTGAGATATGCAAAGATAAATAAAATATCATGACCCTTTTCCATCAGGAATGTTCTTCTATGTAATTTGGTAAGGACTTTCATGGCTATCTTTTGGAGATGATAGCCATTATTTTACTTTCCATTGCCATTATCCTCCATATTAAATTGAACTAGTGACCCTTAGCACTATATGCTACCTTTACTCTAAATGTCTCTAGAAATTCATCACCTCTCTTGGCTAGTTATATTCAACTTCTAGTATACTCTTTGATTTGTGTATTTTCTTGGAATTATTCATTTGAAATTACAATTTGGGTAATCCTGGGTGTGGACTGCTGTGTGTCAGAAATATATAGGCAAGGAATATACTTGTTGCACCTTCTACCAAAGCCAGCTCAGTAGTAAAATCTTAAGTATTTTTAATTGATAAAATAAATAACTTAGTGATTTATTGAAATCATTTAGTGTTACACTTTATGACAAAGTTGGTGTTAATGTTGTACTTTGGTAATAGAGATACATTTTAAAGACCAACATAAAATATCTAAAATGTCCTGTCTACATTGGGGTGCAGTTATAGCCTATAGCAGTTATAGCCTGAGCAGGGGGAAAGAAATCACTCAAGAAAAGATTTACTATAGGACACTCGTTACATGGGAGTCTACGGGTAGGAAAGAAGCCAAATACACTAGATTTTACTACTTGTAACAAATATTTAATGATCACCTTTGGTGCCTATGTACTTATAGAAATAAAATGACAAATTGAAAATTATAAAGATAATATAAATATAAAAATGTGTTCAAGTTAATTTTAACTTTATGGTACAGCAAAATCATAATGAATTAATTATTTCATTGGAATAATAGAGGACAGTGAGATTTAATGTAACTTTTTTTACTAAATAAATGTTTGTTTTGTCTATTCATGAATTTTTAAATCTCTTTTTTCATATAAAGCATGCAATGTTTTGGATATAATAGCTAATCCACTAATGTTTAAGAAATGTCGGTCTTTGTGAGTTTTTACTATGGTCAGTTGCAACTTTATCACTTATATGTAGAAATCTTAAAGTAGTTGATTTCAGGGTTGTGTGGTTCCATTTTGGAATTGGAATTGCTTATGCATGGGGGTGGGGGACTTCTGAATGTAGACATGACAGCAGCAGCATCAGTGGTTTACAATTAGCATGTTGCTTATGAGGAAAATAGCAGAAAAATATAAATCATAGATGTAGAATTAAAGATTTATATTTACATAAGAACTCTGGTCCTTAAAGGCATCACTGAAAAAACCAGGATGCAAAATAAATGACAGTTTTAATGATAATCCTAAAGTTTAAAAAAAAAGCTGTGAATTATCTACCTTATTTCATACTTAATAGCTTAAAAAAGTCCATATGCTCTTATCATCAGGGAAATGCAAATCAAAATCACAAAAAAAAGATCAGAAACAGTAAGAATTAGAGGATATAGGGGTGGGGGGGGAAGGAGCCCTCATTTACTGCTGTTGAGAATGCTCAGCCCCTGTGGAAAATCATAGGGAAGTTTTTCAAAATACTAAAAATCAATCTACTGTATGATGCAGTAATTTCACTCCGAGATACCTACCTGAAGACTACAAAAAAACAATGAAGAGGGACAGAGACTTCTACAGTTATCACAGCATTATTTATAATAATCAAGCTATGGAACAACATAGTATCTTGTGACAGATGAGTAGATAAACAAGATGCAGTAAACATCACAATAGAATACTACTCAGCTCTAAAAAAGAGGAAATCTTGCTGTGATTATGCCAAGCAAAATAAATCAGAAGAAAGACAAATATTGATTGATTACATTCATGATGGCACATAAAGAAATAAAACTAAAGAATAGACAAAGTTGAGGTGACCAGAAGGGTAGGGGGAGCAGTGGGGAACAAAGAAGGTGGGCCCAATGGAATGTGGTGAAGGATTATAAGTCTTTGCAAATGGTTCAAGTGTGGTGGCATACACCTGAAAAGGTGTGCAACTATACCTAAATCCTATACAGTGCTGTAAATAAACATAATATCCATAGAAAGATAAATCAATAAAAAGATAATACAAGTTTAAAACTGCTAGGGTTATAGAAGGATGATTTTTTTAATTAAATGGAAAATTTTCATATACAGAGCATCTCATTTACCCACAAAGCCAATATATAAAATTTTATTGTGATAATTTTGCCACCTACTTAACAAAGTTGTGAATTTGTATTTTAGTTAAAAGAGTGATGCAGATCCATTAACTTAATGGAAAAGCTCTGGTTTTGCCTTGAGGGACAGAAGAGACATTGGGTCAGTATAAAAATCTCTTCCAGGATGAGCAATTTGCCAATCTCAGAAGAAGATCCTCCCATATTAACAGAAATAGCCTGCACTTACAACTGTCAACTCTAGAATATTGTTCCTTAGGAAGCAAGTAGCAGGGGTTGTGAAAAGGCTGTCCGAAAGAAGATGCTAAAGAGTCTGGTAAGCAATAGACTTGTCTCATTGAGTCTCTTAGTTTTCTATTGCATCAACTTTATGGGGTGATCCATACACAGAGGAAACATAAAACATGATTAATATGATGGGCCCACATAGACACACTCGCAAATATACAACTACCTACCCCCATAATGTCACAATCATCCTCACTGTGACTGGTTTCAGGATCCAGTATTGGTTCAAGGCAATATCACAGATCAAAACTTCATGAAAGATGGTATTTTTTTTCTTTTGTTCATAAAAAATTATCAAAAACCATAATGTGGATCAAAAATGCAGAGAAACTTGATAAGATTCACTGTTTATGTGGAGTCTCTCAGGAAGACTGCATCCACAAACTTATTGAGAGTGTGATAGAATTCATTTCCTTGTGATTGTGGTTTTGAGGTCCCTGTCACCTTGTCAGCTGTCAGTCAAGATCCACTCTTTCTTCTTCTACCACAGCAGAAGAAAGTTCTTTTTCTTTAAGGACCCACCTTAGTAATCATGGATTGTTATGGGAGACCTTTAAAAAAATTCTGCCAGCTACAAACAGCTCTAGCATTTCATTAGCTAAATTGTATAGAAAACACAGATTATTAAAAAATCTGTTTTCTATACAATTTATATATATTACAAAGAATATTATTAATAGTGCTTTTAAATTAAACAGGGGAAAGGAGAAAAGAAAAAAATATAAGTCAAGAGAGCAAAATCAAGTTTCTACTGAAGGGAAAGGAAAAAAATAAAAATGCCTTCTGTCAATATTCCTGATAAAAATAATGAATATAGAAGTAAGACCTCTGTGAAGAATCCTCAATTATGAAAGTACAAACATAAATGTGTCTTCTACTCCTTTATTACACCTAAATTACTTAAAAGATAAAAATGATTAAATTGGGGTAATTCAAGAGAGATAAAGATGGATGAGGAAACAACTGACAACAACTCAACAAAATTCAGAAAGTGGGAAAACAGCATCATGAATGTGATTTAGCTGAAAACAGAAGTTTAAATCCAGTCATGACAAGAACAGGATTAAGGCCAGAAGAGACAATTCATTGCACACTACTTACTTAATTAAGTTGAAAGAGTTGTATTTCTCTCCCAAAGCAGAAATTGGTAGCTGTCTGAAAGTAGGTTGTACCTCTTTGAAAATTATTCCTCTAATATAGCCTCAATTTGTTTAAATACATACAATCCTACCAAGTCAACAAGAGTGACCCTCTCAAAAACCTTGGTGCATTTCACTAAAAAGCCTGTGTCCCTAGATTCATTCTGGCTGTCTCAAGATCAATTCATTAGCTTGTCAATGGCTCTCCAGTGAGTTCACTGAAAGTCCCAGTGACACTCATCAAAGCTGAAAGAAACAGTGTTGACCTTGTGGCCTGCCCCAGCTTCAGGGTTTTTGGGCATACTGTGCAACTCCTAGGGGTCCCTGAAAACCTTTCTACTTCTCATTCAATCCCTTAAGTCATGAAGATTCTCATTCTGTAGAGATCTATTCAGATTTACATAGAAAACAGTCTTTCCTTCTATTCAGAATTGCTTTCTTTTTTTTTTTTGTCTTATGTCTAACAAATACTAAAGCATGAGAGAGTGAGAGGGAATACAACACATGCCAACAGGAAGTCGATAAAATATGAATTCAGTAGTGTCTTATTAACTTAAATATATGAATCAAAAGTGAAAACATGATGGCGATGATGGGCAGTGGGCAATAAGTAAAGATGATCTTTTCTCTGAAACTGTCTCATTTCATGATGGACTCATTGCCCCACATACAATATGGACACCTACAGTTGTGTCAGTTCTGTTTTCTCTGCTGGTTCCCTCAACTGTACCTCTGTTGCTTCTATTCTTTGACTTTTCTTTCCTTCTAAGAACTAGATATTCGCTGTTATTTTAATGTACAATATTAAAATCAGTCTTTTAGGAATGTTACATAATTAGGAAAACTTGGTACTATAAAATCTAAGTAAAAATTAACTAGGATTGACCCTTCTCTCTGATATTACATAAATTTACAAGAACTGTGGCATGTAAATAAAACTGAGTTGAAGGGAAACATATATGTAAACATAAGCTGTTTTTAGTGTTATTCTTTTTCAAATTCCTAATTATCATACCATTATGTATAATATCATAATCATGGCAGTGAAGATATGGTTGTCAATAATAGTTATATTTAATAGATTCTGGTCAATAACTAGAAGTCCTTCTAGTTCTAAACCAACAACCAAAGGGATTCAAATCACCTGAATCTATGTTCAAAAATCATATCTTCCACATATTAATGTAGTATAGAAAAAAGCAACATATATCTCTATAGTAAAGACAAGTAAAATATAATACAAAACACTAGAAAGCTTTCCTTTGGACATGTTCTGTGTATAAAAGACAATGAGTTAGTTTAAAATGCCTCAAAATGTGAAGATGCCTCTTTATGTTTATATTCTTTATTTTATAGTGAACCCCATATTTATTTAGGATGGTTGTATAGGAGGAACTATTGCCCATTAAATATCAACTGTTCATTTTTTAACACTCCATTTCTTTAATAAAAAACTCAGGGAAACATTTGATAAATTAACTTCTGAAAAGTATATTGGATAGAAATCTGATGTAGGATTCAAATTTACAGAGCTAGAATAATGTCGCACAAAGATTATTATAGATTCTACACAGGTCTGTGCTAGAGACAACTTTGGTGGGGAGATGTTTCTGACTGACACATTTTACAGGTATCCTTTCAAGGTTTTATAATCCTATTATTTTAAGCAAACACTTCTTTAGCCAAACAGACATTTGTTCATGCCTCTCAAGTATTCCTAAATAGAAGTCCATTTTCTATTCCCAACAGGCAGGATTATTATCATCCCCTTAAGTAATCAAGTTTTAGCTCATATTTTGATATAATTGTAATATGTATTGGTTTTGCTCTTTAAGGTAAAAATCATCTATTTCACTATAGCAACACCAGAATCTGTCCCACTTCTTAAATTTATCACATGAATAAATGAATGAGCAAATGAACTGAAGACAAGTTGCTTTAGAAAAATCTCTTCTTTTATGCTTTTTACTTGCAAGTATTAAAATAAAATGTCTTCAACTAACTTGGAAATAAAAAGAATAGTTAAGAACTAATAGGTTTAGTAGAGAACTTAAGTCTATAAATGGTCCTTTAAGTTTTGCCCTTATCTTAAGAAGCAGACGAAACCTGTGACTCAGTGCAAGTAGATTGACACTTACAATGTGCAGCACTAATTTAGTTGGAATTACAATTTGTACTTACCCATGACCAAAAACTCCCTTTGAGTGAGTCACCAGTAAGGCCTCAGTAGTCATATTCAGAACATTCTCTAGCTCTCCAGTTTGCTGAGCAGTGATAACCTGGTGAGCCAAGATCTGCAATTTGTTACTTGATAAGAATGGAATCGGTCCAGAATGTCTTGCTGTTGGCAGATCACCAATTTCAATAACCACCACTTTTGAGATAGTTTCCACACTGGCTGGTGGTGGGACCCTATATGAGTTCATTTCCATCATGAGAGGTCTACGTTGACCAACTCTATAATAACTAGCACAAGTCACAGTTGGGCAATTTTGCTTTCTCTTTGCTTTACTGTCAGCAATGGCCTTTAAGGTTGCTCTATTACCAGGCATTTCATGAATAACTCTGATTTGGTATGAGGTAACTTGCAAGAATTCAGTTAGTCTTTGAAGGATTACAATTTTCCAGTCTTTTTCTGGAACTGAAAGCATCACAAGGGCCAAATGCATGGAAACCCCTGTGTGTATTTCAATCAGCTCCTCTCCTTGTAGAACAACATATAAGAGGTTATCCATGATGTTGAAATAGTTGGCACCAGTAGATTCATCCAGTAATGAGGAAATTGATTGAACCTGAGTAGGTGAAATGAAACTTTCCCCTAAGAAAACATGGGGACTCTGGAGCTCATCATAGAATACAGCCAAGAGAAGCTTGGGATTATTTTTGTTTCCTAATAGAAAAAAACGCAAAACTTGTGGAGTTTGATCCACAAAACAGACCTTGGTTATTTTCCCAGTTGGTATGATGGAATAGAATGTAGATACAAACCCTGAAATAGAGCAAGGAGTACTGACATTTACACTGCTAAAGGTGTCAACAAAACCACCAGTCACAGATACAATTGGGTAGAACTTTCGCAGTGCCCAAGTGGCAGCAGTAGTTTCAAGAATTAAGATCACTTGGTCAGTCTGTTTGCAGATGTAACCTTGTGTCACAGATTGGTATGTGCATTTCTGTTCTTCTCTAAATGTACCTAAAAAACAAAGGGAAATAAATTGTGACATTTGAAGCACAATTGCTCAAAGATGATTAACAGTTCATCACTCCCATCTTAAGTAACTTCATGAACATTGAACATTGCAGTATGCTAGATACTTACAATGCAAAAAAAGTTTTAAACTATGAAAAGGCACATATATTAAATAACAGCTATTAAATATACTTAAGTGCACATATAGCAAAATACATGTTATTTAATGTTAACAATGGATGTAATAACTAATTATAAAATGAATTGAATAAGTAAAAAATTTAAAAGTGAATAATGGAAGATGATATGAGAGGGTAATAATATTTGAATTAATGGAAAAGAGGTAGATTGAAGGTTGTAACACAATTTCTGGAAGTAATATTAAAGAAGATATATTAAAATTATAGTGGTAATTTGTGACTAAATTGTTAATTTGGATGTCAGACTAAATTTTTCACAATTTCATTTTAAGTATCAAATCAAGAACTATAAAAGGAAATAAAGAAAGCAGTACTTTGGGTAACTATTTACATTTAGTAGACTCCAAGTTAAAGATGATTGCGGTTAACGACAACATTTAAAGACATTTTATCCATTCCAGCCATTTCTGTTCTTTAAATGTTCCACCATTTATAATCTTCCTGAAGTAGTTCTTGTTCTGAATCAATGAGGATATTTTATCTTCCTAAAGAATTCCTTTAATTTAAAATATTTTAATTTTTTTTTAATTTTCCTGCTTTTTTTTTTCTATTTAAATTTTCCTGACTATAAGTTCATCAGAGATGCCTTGGAACTAAAAACCCAAATTATTACCATTGTACTACTTACAACTATTTAAGCATGATCTAGTCTTTTCCAACATCCTGTTTTCAATACAATATGATTAAAAGTCTATGCTAAGGGTGTTTATGGCATTAATAAGTTTAGTTTCCCAAATGTTACTTAGGAGTAGGACAGATGATTAACTTTTGATTCAACGATAACAACAATGGTGAAAGTTACAAAATATTTCAAATTGCAAAACATTTCAAAGTGAATGGGAATGTTAGCATATCAAAATATGTGGGATACAGTAAGAACAGTTCTTTAAAGTAAATTTATATTGTTAACTGCTTATAGTTACAAAGGAAGACTTATCTAAAAGTAATCTTATGGAATGATCTAACAAGTTTATGTTGTCAAATGTAGGAAACATTCTAGAAAGTTTTTCCCAGGCATGAGTTGTAATATTTGAATACATTTCACAGACTGGCTTTTATGACACTGCCACTTGACACTGTACTTCTCCACCTCTCACTTTATTCTGCCTTAGGATATATTGCTATCACAGCAGGGTCGAGGGTCTGCCTCTGTGTCACAGCATGGGTAAGTTAGCACAGATGGTTTATAAGAACTTTGTAGAGAAATAATTGTGAACCATGGGAATCATTCCCTATGAAACCCATATCAAAAGTATATCCAGCTCAACTCCCTTTAGCTAGAATCCAGACATGCTTGTGATAGCTTCGTAGTCACCCAACTTATGTTGGAAATTTTAGGGTTGAAGGAGAATGTTATATTAAATTTTAATTAAAATATCTTAATTTTTCAAATTTCAGCCTTGTGAACACGTTGTTAGGCTTCCTTTTGGCGTCTTGGAAAAAATTCATGTAAATGAGAACCCTGAAACCCAAACTTCCTCACCTTCACAATGGGTCAGCCTGACTGTAAAGAACAGATAAGCCAGCATCATAGCTATGCCTAGTGAAATGGCAGAGACAAGTAGGATGGCTGGATTTATTAAAATTTGAATTTCTGCTTGGTGACTGAGAAGAGAGACAGAGTCATGGGTATTAAAAGTATTTCCAAACAAACCATAATGAAGCACAGTACATATCAGCTGCAGAAAGGGGGACATGAAGTGGCAGTGGGTAAAGGGTTAAGCCCCAGGTGTTGTTTGATTAAAAAAGTCATGCGGCATGCAATGAATTTAATGTCATAAGAAAAGGTGTCTTGAATGCTATACCAGATGATGCGTTATGGTCAGAGAATAGGATGTTTGAGTTCATGGTGATTTTGAGGTTTGATGGTGATGACAATTTCAATGTTATGACTGTGACAATGAGTGAAAAGAAAAGATAGAAAAAATGTGTATACTTCTCAAACAATAACAATTAACATTTCTGAGAACTTTCTCTATTCTAGAGAAGCCTTAAAGATAAGTTGAGCAGTAAGAAGCTCAATATAAAACCAGACTATGGCCAAGCCATATATAAAAATAGAACTCTGCGCCGCAATCTGCAGTAGCCAGTCTAGGAAGTCAGCCTTTCACTGGCAACAACCGGCCCATGAACTTGAATTTCTGTCTGAAACAATCAGCCCAGACCACCAAACAGTAACCCCTGAAACTATCAGTTCAAAATCAGTCAGTACTTGATTAATAACAGCTCCAATTTCTCCAAGTTTCTCCCCCATTTTCAATTTAGAATCTACTGGAGAAAGTCAAATATCTCCTCTATACAACCACATATATGTCCTATTTCCTGTTAGTCAAGCTCTGACTCCCCAATATCAGTAATTTCCAATCAGGCTATACTGGAAATCTCCCTGTTTTCCACCATGAAGCTTTTCCATTATTTTGTCTGTCACTGAGGCACTGCCAAACACATGTGAAGGTGGCCTATAATCTGTGCTAGAGAACAGCTTTCAGGTTCTCATTTGAGTGGTCTTTGCTAATTTCCACAGCTGCCAATGTTTTACATAAATTATCCTATTACTTCTACTATAAAAAGGGAAATAGCTGGTTTCTTCTGTTTTCATGGTGTGAAAAGAAATGTCTACGAAGTTAAATGAGACATAACAAGTCAAGAGAGAAGGTAGAAAGTCAGGTGGCAACAGCCTCAGAGGAGTAGATTCTTTTGTTTTTAACTTAAAAGCTATGACATCAACATGAGAAGAGAGACACGGAAGTATCTCAAGGTGTGAGGATGTGACAACTGAGAGACTTAAGGGAATGGCATCTTTAGAAGATGGTTAGGATCCAGTGGAGACAGAAGTGTTAAAGAGTGCTTTATAAAATAGAGAAGAGTTTGTTGATTTCACTTCAGAGTTCAACACAGTATCAAAATCAAGATTTTGAGGAAGGAAGTACAAGGTTGGATCAGCACATGAATGAAGAAAAAATGTCTTCTGGTGATGGCAGACAGTACATGCTCTATCTGTGAACTTGCAGTGAAGAGGCAAGCAAGGATATTAAGCAAACCACACTAGGTGGTAATTTGAGGTGATCAGAAGTAGTTGAGATCTGAGGCGGCTTCAGGAGTGCTGCTGATCCTGTGAGAGATGAGTTTGGTCTGCACAACCTATGACAGAAACTTCCAGGGCAGTTTTGGAGTATTTGTCAAATCATGCATTTGGTTGAGATCTGCCTTTTTGTATTACCATTTGATATTTTTCACATTTTCTCATGCTATTCCATCAGTATGAATGGGTATCTGCAAAGTTAACAAGAGCAATAACCTAAATATTAATAGCAATAGAGTCATTATTCCACTTTGTAGTCAAACTTGGAATCCTGGTGTTCATAAACAAGAAACTTCATCTATTTATTTGTGTTTGACAGGTTAGTATATCATCATCTTACCTTCATTTCATCTTCAGTGAACTAATTCTAGTAATTTTGGTGTGAGGAAAAAATTAAGCCATGTAAGCAATGTATTGGGGATTCAGAGCAGCTTAAGGGGTGCAGTTCTTAATAGTGAGGCAGGGCATACATGGACTGTTTAGCAAAGGGCAATGCACAGCCCAGTCAGACCCCTGCGAACCACCAACCACAGCTGGCAGGAACCCACAGTGGGCGTCTTGCTTCCTTCCTAAATCACGTTCCATCCTTTCTTCCTCGAATTTCTTTCCCTTCTGCTTCTTTCACTTGGGGAAGGTTTATGTATAATGATTATCTTTCTCACTTGTTTTTATCTTTTCTTTCTCCACTTCTCTAAATGGCCTTATCTGCCAGTCACAATTTTTGTGGTCTGCAATTCTGATCACTTTTAAATGAAACCCATGCTGGCTTTGGTAATCATAATGTCATTTACAATTTACCACTAAACACGTTTATTCAGTTAGTAGCACACTGGAGAAAGAGAACTCCATATGAACTCACCGTGAAAAGCCTAATCTGATTATTTCCTCATGAAAATCCAGGCAGGGGTGCTTGTAAGAGGGACTGAGAAAAGAAGGTGAATAAAAAAAAAAGAAAGAAAGAAAAGAAGAAGAAGAAGAAAAAAAAAAAAGCCAGGTCTGGTCACAGCTGACTTTCATAATCAATGTGAATAGATAAGTGACACAGCCTGTCAAGGGCAGACACCCAGTTACCCCAGGGCATTCTTCTCAAAAAAGGCAAGGGTGGATAGGACTTAATAAATGTGGAGTGACCAGTGGGTATTGGCTTGGCATATGCTATTGCACTCAAGATGAACAAGAATAGTGATAAAGACCAGAAATTTGTCCTAAGTAGAGGAAATAAGATTAAGCAGGTTGTATCTGTGTGTACATGTGTGTACATGAACACATGTTTCATGGGCATTTTCACCCCCTTTACTACCGTAGACATACAAAATGTTCTGTCTATCTTTCTCTAAATGGGAAACCATAAAAGGAAATGAGTTAGGTATGTCTGCTGGAGGAGAGGATGAGGGAAGGTGTGTATGTGAGGAAATGTGTGGGTATGTACTCAGGTCGCTTCTAGGATTCTAACAAATATTAACTTTGTGTCAATATTTGTCCTTCCTGTCGTGAAATGAGGATTTTCCACCTCATTTCACGTTTGAAAAGAAAATATGCCAAAGGGGTTGTCTTTGCTAGAAAAAAATTAAAAGTAGAGAAGAAAAAAAAAGAACCTCTATCCTTTATTTAGAAAAATGGATCAGAAGGGGAAAAAAGTATTTTTAAAATAAATGTTTTGACTCAAAGGCACATAGAATCCCTCCATCTTTCCCATTTCAACAAAAGAGAAAAATTTATATGTTTAAAATTGAATGAAATACATCAACATTAATGATTTTTTCCTCGAGGTTAACACCATCATTTCCCTCAGTTATTTATTTATTTTTTGGCCATTTTGTGATAGATTTCACAATTCATAGTACTGTAAAGTATAGCAGATTTTGACAAAAACAAAATATATAATCATTCTCTTGTTTTCAAGAAAGAAATGAAAAGAAATCTTTTACAATTCCTTTCTGTCAAACAACATTTACACCTCATTATTTCTAATTTAACAAATATAAATGACCACCAATAAAATAAAGTGAAGACAGGTTGAATTTATCCACATTAAGATAGGTTGTCAGAGACCCTCAGGTCATGAGGAGTAAAACTCCAAAATTCAAAATTGTGTCCGAAAATATACAAAGTGAGTAACTGAAATCTTGTGAAGAAAAATTAAAGAAAATACACTTTGATCACCTTAGAAATAATAGACAGCTGTATGACATATGAAAAAATGCTCCACCTCACTAATAATTAGGGAAATGCAAATTAAAACCACACTGAAATACCATCTTACACCTGTAAGAATGGCCCACATAAATAAAACAGACAACAAATGTTGGCGCGGATGTGGAGAAAAAGGAACTCTCTTACACTGCTGGTGGGAGTGCAAACTGGTCCAGCCACTATGGAAGACTGT
>PVHY01006624.1:0-73190 GCA_004024945.1 Uropsilus gracilis
TAAAAAAAAAAAAAAAGAAAATCCAGAGAAACAAACTCATATACTGGATGCTGACTTTTAGAACTTATCCCAGGTTAAAGGAAAGGGTTGAAGGTAACAGTGGGGAGGAGGGAAGGTTAATACTGGGGTGGATCCTGGCATGAGGATCCACTCTGGAAACAAGAGTTCACTCTGTGCCAATATGCCTCACAGCAGTCCTCTTGAGGAACGGACAAAGGGAGTGCCTACCACCCCAGCTCCTGGCCCTGTAGGCAAGGATGTCCCCACTGGACACTGCCTTGGTCTAATCAGATGACCATCAACTGGATGGTTCATAAACAACAGAAATGTATTTCCCACAAAAAAAAAAAATACTGGGGGAATGCATGCAAATGCTAGTGTTGTTATCCTAAGGTCCTTTATTAAGTCTAACTTTATTAGGTCCTTTATTAGGTCTAAGCGATTATTGTTTCTGAAAGCTGGAAACAGGAAAAAACAAATCTCTAGGATGAGAGTAGTAGTGGAAATTACAACAGTAATAGTAAGACCCAATGAAAAATCAAGGTCCCCCTCTCCAGCTCTCACCTTAGAAGTTTTGTAGTTTTGTCCACTTAGGAATCACAACAGATTATGAAAGAATGGCAGAAAGGCATGCACTCGTGAAGAAGGAAAAATCTTACCCTAGAGGTTGGTGATACATCTATAGGACATTTAACCAAGTGCCCTAGCAGGTCACTAGAGATGCCAGCCTGGGGCTGCTTAATGTTGGGGTGGTTATCTGTGTTGGTGAGCATGGGGGAGGGAAGTGGGGACTGAGCTAGAGAAAATAACTGTGGGACCACCCTAATCTGTGACAATTGAAAATGACTTGTCTATGCACAGGAAGGTTCTGTAGTGGCTCCATTTAGACCGAGGAATAACCATAGGGTGTGATTCTTTGAAAGTTTACATGACTGCACTCAGCATCTAAAGAGAATATTTGAGAATAATGAGAAGAGATTTACATTTGTAATCATGACCCACAAGGTTCAGTGGTGAAAATATGCACTAATTTGAAGATTTGTTTTATGCAGTATTGTTAATACTGAATTGCTATATAATTTATCTCTAAACCTGGCAAGAGTTTAAATCATTTATACTATTTAAGTAATATATATATGTATATATTTAACAATTTGTCACTGCTAACGTAGCATGTTTCCTTAGTAGTTTCTTATAATTAGGAAAAAGGACCATTTAGAGTTTTGGACCAGCACAAATCCTTATATTTCAGCACTGTTCAGTAAAATATCAATGCCGGTGATCTTCAGATTATCTGTTTCTTGTAGAGTAATTGACCTGAATAAATGTTCACCTTGACAAGAATATTAATTGACTTACCAGAGCTGTTCTGACTAAGTCTTCTGGAGCAGCAAAAAGAAAGCTCTGTAAAGTTCATGATGTAAAAAACATTTTTCCAAGTTGTTTGGTTTTTAGACCTACATTCCCAGTGGCATTCCTATTCACAGCATCTCCCCAGAAGACAGAACTCGTGCACAATTTCAAACAGAAAACCAGAAAAAGCAACAGGTTTCAGGGAATTGTGACTGCTTCCCCTTTCTTCAGTAGCTCTCCTCCTCAAAGCTGCCCTTAAATCATGCTCTGAATATTATAGCAGTAACCCCCATTCTGCTAAAATTTATCCACTTCTTTGTCTTATAGTCCCGACTGTTCCTTCCTTCCCTCCCTCATCTCAGAAATCAACAGTTCCTGTCAGGCAATTTAGGAAGTGTAAAATACACAGGAAAGGATTTGGTTTTATGTGTGAGTTGGCATTAGGGATATAGGGAGCACAGCAAAAAAGTCTCTGAATTTCTTTAAATAATAGCAATAAAATTTGTCAAGTACTAGTCCTGCCTTAGCAAAAGATTTAGAGGCCCTGCAAGTCTCTATAATAAACATAATCTCAGAGGACATAGTCAACACCTGCCTACTTAGTTTCCAATCCAGCATAGCCTGTGCTCTGATTTCTGGCCTGTCCTTTGCTGAGGGTATTGAAGTATGGGCGCTCCCCTCACTTCAGACCAGACTGCATATTTATGATAAAGCTGCAGCCATAAAAGGGACTTCTGAAAGTCCCCAGGCTGTGCTAAACTGATGTCCACATGTCTTCCGTTGTGGTTTCTCCTATAAGAAAATGATATTTAAAGAGATTCATCATAATATTAGCTAGTATTTATTGGAACATCCATTAGGTGTTGGGCACTGCATGAAATGTTTTCTATGAAGAAGTAATTCCATTATTTTCTGCCAAGTCAGAAGAAACTAGTTTTTCATAATTTACATGAAGTTAAGGAGTAAGTGGTGGAGCTGAGCCTCAGGCTGAAGCCTAAATACAGAGGCTTTACAAGACTAAATACAGAGGCTGCCTTGCATATGTATGAAGATGCCAATGATCGTCTGGATAAAATACAAAAATACTATTTCATATCTATACTTCACATGCAGAAAACTCAGATTGCTCTGCTTGTGCTCATGCAAAATCCCAAAGGGAAAGGCCATCCTTCCTCACTTTAAAAAAAGCCCAAAATGCAACAGAAAGTAAAATAAGCGATGATCCTGCAGCTAACCCAGCAGCAGGCCGAGGCAGCTCTTGATGAGCACAGCCTCTGATTTTTAAAGCCTTCAGTGAAAAGAACGTCCTTTATAATTTGTCTTTGTTCACTTCCAATCCCCTCCTCCCTCCATCACTATTAACATTTTTTTCCCATTTAAAATAATAAATTAGGTAACTGGCATGTTTGAGTAATCCCAAATGTTTAAGTGATTACAGAAGAATTTATTTGGAATTACCTCAGAGTCTTCTCTCTGAAATTGAAGTAATATCTGCCAGTGTGTCATCTTATGCATTTTCCATTTCATATTTGTATCAACCCCAATAGTGACTTTTACTACATGTGTGTATAATGCAAAGATTATATATTGAGAAAATGATAGACATATTTAGCTTTTTCTTTTTACTTATTGTTAAAGAACTTGCAATTTTGGTCTTTTAAAAGTCACATTACAACTTTCAATTGTGCATTATTGAACATCAGCATATGTAGACACTGTATTAAGTTCCCCACTAGAAAGTCAATTTTTACCATATCTATCTCCTTTTAATATAACTGAATAGTGACAGCTTTGGGGGGAAAGCTTACTTATCCATCCCAAGATTTTCTGACAGGTCAACATTTCTTTCACACCTCCGCTGGGTATCTTTGCAAGGAATCATTCAAAATTCTTGGCAGCATTTTCAAAAAAAAAACCAGGGTTTTGGTGAGCATTACCTTGTTCCTCCTGAATGTGATATATTCATCTTTCTGCTGATCTGTGTCATCTCCACAACTCCCATCTGGTGACATGTTGGTGAAGCAGTTGGCTGTAGGTCTTTGAAGTATAACTTCTTGAAAGACATTCACAAGTAGATGTAAATAAATGTATTTTCCCTCTGATATTTCCTATGAATGTCAAAAAGTCTTCATCTTCCCAAGTTTGCTTCAATGTAGAGGTCCTCTGAGTTGCTATTTGCTGGATCATCTGTTCACCCAAATGTACTGGTTTTTAATCTGAGGTGCTGCCCCAACCCCAACTTGATCAGGAATTAGCCCAGGATAAATTCAGGGAGGACAAATGGAACCCTGAGAGTGACTTTAGAAGATTTCGTTTTGTGTTTATGTAATGGTGATGTGGATCATCTGATTTCCTTGGAGAGGGAATATAGCAATTTGTGCTAGTGACAACAGTATTTTGATAGTGAAGACTGGTACACTTTTCCATTACATGCCTAATTAAACTTCTGAATCTATTTCCACCAAAGTTGTGGTGTCAGTAGACTATTCAGCTTGTAGCAAAGACTGGCCTCTTTCACAACATTTCAGTCTCAAGCCCCTGATTCTTCTGTAAATGAGTGTAGAATAGTGTACAAACATGTTGATAATAGGAATAAAAGTCTCCACTTTTGAGTGCAGTTTCACCTAATGAAGCCAAGATGTAGGGTTTTAAAGATTGTACTAATTTTTCCTTAGGAATGTTGTAGAGAACAGGACTCCTGTTTTCAGATTGTCAACTCCTGCCTTATCTGAAACCTCTCCCAACTGTGCCTTTCACTCTACCCTTGCCCACAGCCTGAATCCAGACTGCATATGGAGTGGACATGGAGGCCCCAAAGAGATAGCAAGGAGAGTGAGATAGATTTTTCTGGAACTGTGATCCTCGGTGTCCCATGAGGATCTTGTCAGCTGCTTCTTCCAGATATACTCCATGCAATCACTTGGCCTCCAGGTGTTGACCTTGAAACTGATCTTGCCCCCTGTAACTTTTTCAGCTAGGATCCTTTTGGCTCAACATAAACATTTTGAAATCAGAATAGATATTTGTGAGAGTAAGACTGGCCATTATCGAGGTTCTATGCAATTTCAATTTCAGGTCTTACACAACATGCCATGATTTTGATATACCCCTTTCTTATTACACTGCCCTCATATCCTAACCGTGTGAGAAATCATACCTCTGGAAGGAACTCTAGATCATTCGCTCTTGATCTACCCAAACAGAACAAGTGGCAGTTATTCCTAGACTCGATCCATCCATCTGAATTATTTTAACACCCCCTCTACTCCCTGCTTTAAATCCAGAGTGTATGCCTTACCCTGCTCCTTTCAACAGTAGCAACATGCAAGTGCTGTGGCCACGGTCCACATTACCTCTGGCTCCAATTAGACCTTAGGTCTGCCTGCCCTATCTGCCCACCCACTCCTACTACCACCATCACTACAGGACCAGATAGATACATTATCCTGCCTTGTCCTCTTAAGATTTTTTTATTTCTTACTAACTACCTTGCCACATCTGACCATCCAACGGGACTGTTTGTTTTCTGACTCCAGGAAATTGTTCTTCAGAATTTTCTTCAGAATTTAGACTCCCGGGGTCCTGTTTGTGATGGAAGTAAGCATTTGGGACTTGCGTTATGAATGTTATTTACAGATAGGAGATTGGAAGTGTGACCCAGCGTGGGAGGGGATGGAGAACAGAAGCTCTAGATAAATGCCCTTCCCTTTCTCCTTGGGTCAATAGTTCCCACTCTTCCAAGTTCTCTTTTGAAGGATATAAAGACTGGGAGGGGAATTCCAGGCAGGAAAGTATATGAATAGATAATTGTTGAGAGGGGGCATCACTTATTCAGCAAACTGTAAGTGACTTGATGAAGCTAAAAACCCGGATCTATGAGAACAAGTAATGGGACAAACACAAAACTGCTTCTTCAGCACCATGTTTGCTTTGCCAAGGGATTTTATTCTGTAGAATATGGATTTGCATTGAAGAATTGGAAGCAGATAACAGATATGATCAGAATTACATTTTGGAAGAATAACTTTCTACCATTTGAATACAATTTAGGAGTAGGGGAATATAGAGAGAAACTAGTTAGACAGTAATAATTCAGATATTGATTATGAGTGACTCATTATGAGTGACTCAACAAAGTTTCGCAGAGGTCAAGGAGAGGATATGCCATTTTCCCACAGGGAGAAACTCTATTTCAAGACATAACTTTGAGTGACTCTCATTAATATTGGCACAGATAAACTGACTGGTTTAGATATGTGAAGGTGAACTGGAGCTGTTGTTCATGGGCAGGATAGAGGAAGGTGAATTTGCAGTGTATAACAGGGTGAAAAGAGTTTGGAATTTCCATGAGTAATCTGAGAGGATAGTCATCTGGCAAGATCAGGAGGGAAAAAAAGGAAGCAAGCGATAAACTAACAAGAAAACATGAACTAGACTATTAATATCGCATTAAATATCTGCTCTGGGGCCTGGGGTGGGCAATATCTCTGATAGCCTATTAGTCAAAGGATTTCTAGTCACAGCAACATCTTATGCTCAAGTTAAAGTCATATGTGTTGCCATTCTGTCCACTCAATGTCCACTTCATGCCCCCAACTTTCATGCAGCATAGAGCCTGTGAAAATCAAGAAAGAAGACTGGTTGCTACATCAAAACAATGTGGTTTGCAGTAGGTCCATTAAACCACAGGATTACAAGATGCATGCTTGAAGCATGGAGTCAGAGATGATCACAAGCAGACAAGCTTCCCCCCCCACCCCTTTATCCTAGGGTGTCTCAGGACTCTTGCAGAAGATGTAGACCTGTCACAGAGAGGAAATTAGATTTACAGTTGACTGTCTAGATCCTAGACATGATTTATGCATGTCTATATATCGATACATGCAGATGTGTACAAAAAGAGCTCAGCTGAGATGAGAATTACATATTTTATCTATAATATGTAATGTATATAAAGTATATAAATACTAACTAACATATATAAAATAGTTTCTTATTCAGGTAAAAATAGCAGATAGATGTATGTATAAGTATATGTATATATAATGTACTTTTTGTTTTTCATGCCAAGAAAAAAATAACGTACCAGGAAAGTGTGTCATGCAGTTTGAGATTTGGGGACCCTCAACCTCTCCCCTAGAGCAGCACTCCTGTTTCTGAAATACTGCAGTGCTCTCTGTTGGTGAGTGGTACCAATCTGCCCTACATCTGACATTCCTCTCCTCCGATCTCGCCAAGACCACCATTTCAAGGGAACATCTCTAAGCTCCAGATCTCACATTTTATGCTGCTGCCTACTCCTACTGTGATGTGACTCTTGGCTGGGGCATGGAAGTGCTATCTAGCTATCTATCTAGCTGCCCACTCTGCTCACATTCCCTACCTTCCCGGGTGACATTGCCCAAACCCCCATCTGTAAATACCATTCTTACTATATGACTCCCAAATCCTTACTTCTGGTACAAAACCCAGCCCTAGGACTCAACCCATACCTCCAAAGGGACAGCCACCTTGGATACAGTGCATTTTAAAACTGAACTCATCTTCCTTCCAACTCTGCTCCTGTTGTATTTGCATTTTGAGGCAACGTTATCTACTCAGATTTACTCAAATCCCAGCCTGACATTTCAGTGTCAACCTAGACTCCTCGTTCTGATGCTCCCTTAGCCCCTGTCTCTAACGAGTGGCTAAGCTCGTTCCGGTCTCTGGTAAAGTGTGACTCATGGGTCAAAAAACTCAGGGTACAAATGCTTTAGTCTCTGCTCTGTGTCTAGTTAACCTCTTTACACTGACACAGAGTTCATAGTCACAAGGGCAACTCTTTGCTCTGAGATCTGTAGTTACCTCCTACCCAGTCTTGCCACCAGCCTGGGTCTCACTGACTGTATGGGTTATACAGGTCATATTTTTAAAAGTTATGTAATATAAACAGCATGCCACTCCTCCTCTTGAAATATTTGATGCTTCCCATGACTTCATAATTAAGTCCACATTCCAGAGTTCACTCACTCAAGTGGTTGGGACAGGTGCCTTTGACTCTGGAATTTTTATGGAGACATAGAAAATGCACAGACTTTGGAAATGCATCCTATTGGTGTGTGCCTCTGTGGTCCAGATAGGCATATAATTTGACTGAGAGACAGTTGGTAAGTATGACATTTGGTCCAAACCTAATTCCCAGTGTTAGTGTCCTACAATGAGGTCTTGCAAGTCTCTATCTGGGTGCAGTTTAGCTGTGATTTTCAATCAGTCATTTCTTTGAATGGTTTCTGGAAAAAGTTGAAAGTTAGGATAACCAAGTAGTAATGAGACGTGTTGGAACAAATGATATATCTAATTTCATGCGACTAAAGAGATGTATTGGAACAAATTAAATATCTAATTTCAAGAGACTTACCAAATAAACTAAATTTCTATTACTGAAATTGACTAAATAAAATACAAATGTTATATAGCAGTATTTTCCACTTTTATAGAAAAAAGTTAAAGAAAAAAATATGTGTTTAAACATGCATTGAGAAGAATTAAAGGATATAAACATTTTCAGTAGTTGTTCTGGATGAACTGGATATTGGGGATTGTTTACATTCTTTTATTATTGATACCTTCTGACTTTTGAAATGATCATGTACCATTTTTGTAAAAAGTTTATCCAAAAAGTATACAACAGTCCATCAAATGGTTCTTAATTACTCTATTCCCGACTCACCAGCATTTGACTCTTTTTTTCTTTATCCTGGCATCATTTCTATTCTTAAAAAATCCAGATCACATGTCACCTTCTCTAAGGAGCTTTTTTTAACCTCTTATCTGCTTTTGTTCAAGGTCTCTGGTAAAATGTGACTCATGGTTCAAATGTGTCCTTTGTGTACATTTTTTTTTTGGTACAAACTGGAAACTGAGAAGAGTTTTTACATTTTTCAATGACAAAAAATTTAAAGAAAAAAGCTAACACTACATGAAAGCACATAGAATTTAAACCTTAGTGCCCATCACCAAATTTGTATTAGAATGCAAGCACACTTACTCATTTACATTGTCTGTGACCATTTTGCTCTAAACTGGCAGACCTGAATGGTTGTGAGCAAATAACCCACAAAATCAAAGCATTTAGTTTTTGCCTCTCAATAGAAAAAAGTTTGCAAGCTCCAGTTTTAGGTTTCCTCAGTGCCCATTTCTCTCCAAATCAGTTCTTACACATACAGTGGAAGAGATGATTTTCTTAGCATTCCCATGACTTTAACATGGAGATCGCCTTGTATTCAATCTGGTCTTCCCAGTCTTGAGCAGACAAAGGAGGCACTTGGTAAATAGATGCTTGATGCTTAAAGGAAGGGATAATTTTGAATGGCTTCTGGAAAATATGTTCCACTAGAACATAAATTAAGTGTGGGCAGAGGTTTATTTTCATACTCACTGGGTATTCCCAGTGTCACAAAAAAGTATCTGGAATGTGATAGGCACCCAGAAAATACTTGCACAAGCTGTTATGTGCCTCAGTGTTGGAATCACAGGTACAAATTTTCTAATTCTTACATCATTTTTTAGTTTTTATCATGTTCTTTGGTGATTCATGGAAATAAATCTACCTTTTGAGCTACAGAGGAAAAAAGAGAGAAAAGTGTTAACTTAGTCATGAGAGGAAATAGTTATGAGGTCTTTTCAAGAACAAATCAGTTGACCTTAGATTTTAGTCATCTTACTGGAGGCATTGCAGCCTATTATTACCCTTCCTTTCACTCACTTAGAACAACTATCTCAGGGCAGGTATTAAATCAAGATCCTGCTGACGCCGAGTTATTAAATACCTGTGGTAGCAGGGCTCGGAAGCACAGTGAGATTTGCCACTCTGGCGCCATTTCAAACCAGGATGAGATGTACTTGAAAAGATTAATGTGCAGATGTAAATTGTAGCCTAAACACTTCATCTGGTCTTGGATGGCCTCCTTCCTGGTGAGTTGAAAGCTCTTTATAGAGGATGAGATAATTAGTTTTCATACCAGCTCAATGAGTTAGCAGAATACACTGAGAATCCTCATTCTTTGCTGAATAAAGAGCATCATTACACCTTGCCTGTCTATAGTATTGTTTACTGAAATAACATCCTAGAGCTATTTTTCCTGAATGGTAATTGTGCCCATTTTATACCTAGCCATATAATACTTGTTGTTTTCTGGGTTATATAATTTTTTGTCTTATAGATGGAGTGAGGGGTCTATATCTTTCTATTTTGGAACCTCCTGCTAAGTGTATATTGCTCTCTTCTGAGACCCAGAAAGTTGCAGCAAGGTCATCTTTTAAGATGCAAATGAGAGAACATTTTTCTCCCAGTTACTTCTGGTGTGATGACCCAGTCAGTCTTCTCAAAATAAGCAGCTCCTGTCCCCCGCTCTACCCCCTACCCCCAAGTGCTAGTTTTTCTCTCCTTTCTGGGATTGTTGCATGGTTATCCACAACCCATTTGTCAGTAAGCATTTGCTCCTCTGTCTTGTCACGATATGTTTGGAAGCTCTTCTCTCTTCTCCTACACAAGAACCCTGTCAAGAACAGATAAGAACAAGGGGAAAAGGAAAATCTGCCCTGACTTTCTGTTCACACACACACACACACACACACACCTTTTACAAGCCTATTTTTCAGTTCAAGTCTCATTGAATTATAACACTGAGTATGTTGTGAGTACCAACGAAAAGGGGTAAAAATATTGAACTCCCTACAGAGGGAAATGGACATCTAAGAAATCCCTGTTCTAAGAACAGGGAATCTTTGGGATTTTTGAATCTGCAGGAAGCAGAGGCACCACCTTACAGTCAACTAATTCAGTTCTCAGAGCCTGGATTTCCTCGTCTATAAAAAGGGGACAGCACATTTTTGTGTTGGTGTGGAAAGTTCATAAGACAGACATCTTCGATAGTTCAGAAGTTGTTAGTCAATCCTGCAGAGAATCCAGGCACCGACTAGCTCACAGTCCTTGGGGATTATCTTTCAAAGACTTTATGTTTGTTGCTCTTATTGAGAGAAAAGTAAAAAAATAAAAATAGATTAAAAGAAATAGATCCAATAACTGTGGGAGAATTTTTCTGTGAAACACAGTCCACTTTAGTTGGAGATGATACAAAGTTTCATGCATGAAGCCAACGGTGTTCGAGTGGGCGACCCAGCAAGCTTGCCAAGACCACGGTTACACTGTGCAATGCACAAAGGAAGCACAGCTAATCACAGTTAATACAAAAGACCTTCGAAGAGATTTATAGCTTTTGTAAATTGGAGTGGGACTCTAGGGTGAATGAAGATAATCTCTGAAATGTCTTTCTGTTACTTGAATTCAGATCTTTCTTCAAGGAGAGGGAGTAGGGGTTGCAAATATACATACCCTTATCTGGATGGATAGCAACATCACCACTCTGTACACTTGAAAACTGAGAACACTGGACTGAAGTTCATCCAAAAAGACTTGAATGATGAATCTTAAGCTTCAGTCCCAAGACAACTCAGAATTTAGGGAACTTATCTTCTATACATTCTGTGAGCCTATATTACCCTTCTATCCAGCAACTTTTGAAATTTCTTCCAGAAACAGTTGATTTTATTTAAAAGTGATTGATTCAACTTGGCTACCTGTCAAATTATACCAGTGTGAGCTGGGTCTCAGTGCATCTAAGATGGTAACAGTCATATGCAGGTCTTTTCTGGACCCCCTTTTTACCTCAAAACCATTTATCAGAAAATTCTTGATTCCAAAACTTTAGAAAGGACTCTGGGGAGATTTTCTTGGCTATGAGAAAATAAAAGCAAATGTTAAGGATACAAGCCATTTGGCATGAAACTAATTATTTTTAATATTTAGAAATGCCACATACATACCTACAGATGTTTGTAGTCACAAAAATATTAGTTTGTTTAAAAAAAACAAAAAAAATTTCCAAATTTATTAGGATTACAAAAATAACAGCACATTTTATTTACTCATTACAGCTCAGTACCAATATCCAGATATGAAGAGCTTCTATAAATAAACTGCTTTCCTGCCAATATAAATTGCATAACATAAAAAAAAGACATTTATTTTCATATTTACAGAAGAGACATGCTGATTGTTCCTTAAAATTCTCTTTGGAATTCATAGGTGAGGCCACTTTTAATGTCAGAGAACATTTCAAATTGAAGAATGGTATTTTAGAAACATCTCACAATACATTCTATTTAACACCATCAAGTACTTCCGCTTCCTCTTCCAAAGATCCTGTTTTTATCGCAGAGCTTCCGGAACTTCCACCTACAAAAGCAGGGGGTTGTCTTTCAATCAAATCAATACAAATGATCAAGTGAAAAATATAGGTAGGTTACATATTATCTATGTCACTAGCAGGTTAAGGCTGATATGGCTGCGTGGTTTTAAAGCTTTATAGTCTAAGTTAGGCTTTAAGTTATTGCAACTTTGTGGTAAAATAATTGGCAAATAGTACATCTTTTTTTTTATTTTAAATGTACATATACTCTCGGGTTTTCCTATCCAAGAAACCAGTGTTTTATTTTTCGAATATCTTTAAAAAATGGCTCTGACCTTCCCAGGACTGCCAAGGTGGCTCAGGTTCGCTTCTCAAATCTTAGTGGCGACCTGCTCCTGATGGAGCAGATGTGGGGGCCTCAATATTTTAAATACTGATAAGCATTCTGGGAGAGGATTCGCATACCCCCTGCAGTGGAGGCCTCCATTCTTAATGTGGGCCCCAGTGTCTGCTTTGGGGGTACTCACCCGCTTTAGTTGTCTGATGCTGCTTCCCCGAATGGCTTCCATGAGATTCTCATGAACGGATCTCTGGGGGGTGGAAGGGCGGGAACTGTCTTCCAATTTCTTTTCTTGCACTGACCTCAGGGAATTTTTTATTTCCTTTAGGATACTGTTGGGCTGTTTCTTAACCTTTTTCCCTTTTTTCTTTTTCTGTCCATTCTGTAATGCCCGCTGGGCATTCTCCTGCTGTTTGATGACTTCTGCGATGTTGCGGGTGATCAGCTTTTTGTCTGGAAGTGGAGGAGGGGGGGGTGGAGGAGGAGGGGGCAGTTTCTGGGGAGGAGGGGGAGGCGGCAGAGGAGGAGGCGGGGCCACCTGCGGAGAGGAAGGACGGCTCCTCCCGGTTTGGACTTTCTTGGGGACTTTGGGGGAAGACCAGGGAGAATGCTTAGGGGATGCATAGGGCGAGGAGCCAGGCGTTCCTCTTTGCCAGACTTTGGTCCTCAGGCTGGATCCGCCGTCACATCCCTCTTGCTGTTTTTGCTCCTCCCGCCGCTTCTGCCGCTGTTTATCCATGTTTCTCGTCAGGAGGCTGGTCATGCTCATTCTTGGTCCAGGGAGCTCGAAGTGGTAGCCCAGCCTGAGCAGCGTGGTGTTTTCCCGCAGCAGCTTCACGATCTCCATCTCCACCTGGCTTCCCATGATGTGCCTCTGGTTGTGGAAGCGCAGCTCGGTGAGCACGGTGTTGTGCTGCAGTGCCCGCATGATAGCCAGGATGCCCTTGCCCGTGATGAAGTTGGACTCCACGTTGACGCTGGTGATGTGCTGGTTGACCCGGAGCATGTCGGCGATGGCCAGGGCGGCGCTGTCGTCCGCGTGCGTGTTGGCCAGGCTGAAGGTCTTCACCGCCGTGTTGTCCCGGAGGGCCTCGGCGAAGCGCGTGAGCGTCTGGGAGGTGATGTTCTCAATGTTGTTCAGGTTGACCTCGGTGGTGTCCGGGTCGTTGTTTCGAATCCTTTCCAGGGCGTCCTCGATGACCGTAGGGTTTCCACAAGGGTGAATGGCCGCCGGTGACTCGGTGCGCTTTCCACTGTGGCCGTTGGTCAGGTTGATGTTTTCTATCTGACTTTTGAAAGTTTTTGGCTTCGAGTTGTCCGAATGGACAGTCCCATTGATGGCCTTTTCAGTTGTGGTTTCCTCTTCATCGCTGTCCTCTTCTTCCTCTTCCTCCTCCTCTTCCTCCTCCTCCTCCTCTTCAGTGTACACCTCCTCAGAAACCTCGCTGTTGCTTTCAGTGAAGATAAGTTCTTCTTCACTTTCCTCTTTGTCTTCTTCTGCAACCTGAAAACCAAAACATGGTCAATAGGTTTGTCGTTTTTAAGCACAGTTTTCAGTTGGCAAAGGTAATGATGTGGTTTCATCATAGGCACCTGTACAAAGTGTTATGTTCTACACCAAAAATGAATGCAATGTCTTGTGACACTGTATCTCAAATAATTAAAAGAAGAAAAAGTCGCACATGGGAAGTAATACAAAAGGAACAGAAGGGGAAAAGCTAATCTGTTTCTCTCCTCTAGTTCAGGAGACTGATTCGCATGTCATTGCATGACTTTCAACAACATTTTCTATAAACATTTCTTTCGTTCTCTGCCAAATAAATATCCAGAATTAAATGTATTAAGAGTCCAACCTTATTATCATGTTGACATGTGAGCGAACATGTCAGAACTCTAGCTTTGGAGAAACTTTGATAATTTTTCATTCTCTGAACTATTTTCAACTACTTGACTCCTGATCTATTGACAACTTAGCAAAATCACCTCTCCCTAATGGAATCACCCCTCTGTCCTATGCTTTTGTTTTGTAATGGAATCCTGTAATAACAGTCTCTGCTTATAGTGAAATGACTATGCCTAAGTTTTGTTCTATCCCAGAACAAATGACAATAAAATACCCTCCATGTTACTGGGTTTCCTTTCTTAGTGTTCAAAAATTCTTCCCCATTCACAGATGTAATGGAAGTCAAGGATCTCTGCCCTAGCCTATCACCTGCAGACAGAGGCAGGGTGTTATTTGTTCCGCCCAGTGTTTATCTATGCCTGTGGTAGAACCTGGCATTGGAGCTCAGAAATCCCAGGCCACCTGAGAGCTCTTCTGTCCCTATCTCTGATCTGGAGAAAGGAATTTGAAAGCACAAGGTTGCAGTTCCAGGCAGCAGCCACCAAAACCCAATTCTGTGCAAGACAACAACAACAAAACAAACATTTAGGTCACCCTTTTCAGTTAGTCGACCTAAATCTCATTCTAGCACAGGGTTAAATGAGAAAGTCTGCTGATGGCCAGGTGATCATCTTTGGCACTAACTAGATCCTGACTGTGAAGTGGAACAGCCCAGAACAGTAGAAAGTCTTGACTCAAACTATGGCCTCCGCCTGTTAGTCATAAATTATTCACCATGTATCAATTATGGAAGACTTTCAGGCAAGTGCAATTTTATTCTCTTTGTCTTTCCTGTTTATAGTTTGAGTGGTCACTTCTTTCTCTTTTCAGCTTAAAAAACAAATCTGCCTATTGCTATAATTTTAGCCCTTTATCTTCTCTACCCCCCTGGCTCCCCCTCTGTCCTCAAAGTTTTGGTTGTTCCCTCTATGTTGGCAGGCGGTTTTTGACCCCCAAGGACTCCTGCTGCCTGAGGCACGTGGAATGAGCTTTGGAAAACACTGTGCTTGTCTCCAGGTTTGTTTGCCCAGTTGCCAACACAAAATAGCCTCCACTTGCTTCAAGTGGCAGACACCAAGGGATGGCCTGGGAAGGGGTCAGCCACTCTGGGGTGGAGCGTCCAGTCTTAACTTGCTCCTTCAGGAGCAGGAGGCAAGGGATTGTGTGTGTGTGTGTGTGTGTGTGTGTGTGTGTGTTCAGGAGCAGGAGGCAAGGGATTTTGTGTGTGTGTGTGTGTGTGAGAGAGAGAGAGAGAGAAAGAGAGAGAGAGAAATTTGATGGCAGCTGACCGCAAGTCACCACCCCAAAAACATGAGAGGAATTGCTTGTCTCTAGCCATGTCTCTTGGTGAATATGAAGGAAGGGAAGCCTCGTTTTGCGCACAAGTGAAATAAATGGATTAATGGAAGGAAGTAGTTGTAGGCTGCGTTCTCCTCATCCCCACTTCACTTCAAATCCCTTCAGATATTTCCACACAGTTCTAGTTCATGTGGACTGTGTGTGTTTATGCATAAACATGTGTGTTTGTATGTTTTTAGCTATTTCAGTATTTGGAGAAAGGGACCTGTTTCAAAATCCAGGGTATGTATACTGCCTTTCCACCACCATTAAATCTTATCCTTTTGGTTTTTAAGAGACCTTTAGGCTCTACCTGCAAAAGATGCTTTTCCCCTCAGAATGTATTTGGAGAGATAGTATCAGAAACTTAAGCAGCATGAGTGGCCACGTCCAGTGACATTTCTTCCAGAAAGCCTTCTTTGACACCCCCTCAGTGTGCTTCCAATGGTGCTATGCTTCCTCCAATGAGGCTCCTATTTTAATGACTTATTTGTCATTGTCCCCAGAGGCTGCTAGCTGAGTGAGAACACCAATCATACGTTTTGCTCTCTTAGCGCAGTATTAAGCATGTAGTAGTGGCTCAATAAATATCTTTTTACTGAACAGCTCCAAATTGACATTGGTTAACAGTTGCTGAGAGTTAAGACTGAGCCTGGGAGGAAAGTAGTGACAGTTCTAGGATGGGGTAAGGTGACAGATTATAGTCCAGAAAACACAAGTTTTAGTTCTAAAATCTGGATGGTTCCAGATAATATATGATGGTGCTCAGCCTGCTTGGGGACAGCTCAGAGAATACCAGAAGGGAGAAAGGTGTCTAGAGAGGAGGCTGCAGGATGCTAAATGCAATCTTTGTCTACTTTCTAAATTACTCTGGAATTGGATCTCCTCTCTGCCACTGCTCTGGAGTTAACCCTGATCCTTATGAGATTGAGGGTGGGAAGATGGAGTGAGGTTCTAGGGGTGGTTATGGAGAAGGTGATTGTTGATACAATTAGGGATTAAGTAAGGCTGTGTGAAAGGAGTTGCCAACCATTTCTCCTGACCTGCTTCCTTGAATCTTTATATGATGAGAGTAAGGGACTTGGTTCAGAAAACTTCAGTCAAGTCGCTAAACCTCAGGGTGGTCCCATAGGAACTACAGCACGATGGAGTGGCTTTTGGCTTGTGACCCCCTTATGTTGGGCCCCAAAATCCCTCAATCAGAGGTTAGGGGAACCTTGGAACTAGCAGTTCTAAGAATCCTCAGGTGATCTGATGGTCATATCATGTTTCGAGAATCATGGTCTTTGGTCTGTTTATAAGCTGTTCACCTCAAAAGAGTTTCTTACACTCTTAGTCTCTGTTTTCACATCAAAAGATGAGAAGTCAGGCCGGGCATGGTGGCGCATGCCTATAAGCGGCAGCCTAGGAGCCACAGCTGGGGCCAGGGATCATGATTTGAGTCCCGCGGGGGGCAATGTAGTGAGACCTAGTTCCCCCAAAATATAGCTGGGTATGGTGGCACATGCCTGTAATAACAGCTACCTGGGAAGCTGAGGCTGGGGATTGCTTGAGTCTGTGGTACCCCAGGCAACGCGAGCCTGTGTTTTCAAAGGCAAAAATAGCGAGACCTAGTCTCAAAAAAAAAAAAAAGATGAGAAGTCAAGGAAACAAACTGAGTGAATTCACAGGCGCCTGCCAGCAGCCCAGAAATCCTGAAGCTAAGCTGACTAGACCTTTGTGTCTCCAAGGTCCCTGGGGGTAGTAAGACAACCTCAGTTTGAACCCAAGTAGGCAAGGGTTTCCCTGTTACAGGCATTGGACTTATTTTCATGAATCTAACACAGTCACCTCAAAATAGAGAGTCCCCCCAGCTCTCTGCTGACTGGCTCTTCAGGTATGCTGTTGTCCACTCCCCCGGTGGCCTGTCAGCTGCTCTGGGCTTTTCCTGTCATGGTGGTGGATTTACACCCTTCACCAGCCAGCTTCTGCTCAGACTCCTTGTGACTACTAGACAGCTGGCCAGCGGGGAAAGTGCAGTGGGAGAAAAGTTAACTAGCTGAGAAAGGAATCAAAGTTCATCAACAAGGCAGCCTCTCTAATTGAGCTGATAAGCCACTGGCAGGGTTCAGCAGAAACTTTGGCAGCTCAGGCTCATCAACAGCTGACAAAAAAAAAAAAAAAAAAGCCTTTGCTCTTTTTTTGCAGTGATCTCAAGACATTATGACATTAAAATGCCTTTGTTGGGCTATTGCTGCAGTGGCTGTCTGTCCTAGGTATTCTGAGGTCATTTTATTCTTTTTTAACTAAGGAAATTCTTTAACAACTATAATAAGAATTGTATCATGTTTTATAGATTTTTATCAGCTTTTTGACAACATATCCATATCAGAAAAAAAAAAAAAAGGCCTATAAAAACCTTGGTTGTGGAAGAATTCCCGGACTGTTACGTGCACGATTTCTCATCACCTCAGCCTCTAGCCCCTCGGGCTAGACACCATCTTGGCCTTGGTAGATCCTGGCCTGGTCCCAGACGCCTTTCCTGCGATGATTGACATGGACAAAGCTCACACATATCTTGCCACAAACGTAGCCCACACACGCTGTCATCAAGATCATCTAATAGTGCCTAGATTAGCCTAGTGGAGTCTTGCCATCAGCTTCAGGCTATTTTGATTTTAGATGATTCTAGTGGAGCACTGGGATTTTAAATATTTGCTCCTGGCCTTCCACAAGTGGAGGAATTTCTTTGTTGTGTTAATGTTCCTACTGCCTTTTCCCAGAGCGTCCTGTTAGTGACTGCCTTAACCAAATTCCAAGTAACTGCTTGCTGGTGGGTGAAGGAGCTCTTAAAAGACCTGACCTTTACTGGAATCATATTTCCTTAACCTAGGTTCTCACATAGGTTTCCAGGTGTGTCATCATTTTAAAATTGCATGTGAGTTGATGTAGTTCTATAAATTTGATGTGAGCTCATAAAGCTATCTTGCAGCACAGGTGCAACTTGTTGAGGCAAAAGTTGTAAACTTATTAGAATCCCAAAGGGGTTCTGGATTTACCAACGAAACTCTGGACCCAACTCCCTCTGCACACCCGTGGGAAAGAGAACATTGCAGACATGGAGATCTGTCTTACAATTAGGGACAGAGGAGCACAAGAAAGAGGCCCCTTAACTCTTAGACTCATGTACTTCTTACCACCCCACATCTGATGTTGGGAGAAAGGTATTATTTTTATTGTAGCCACCATCACAGTCACCATTACAGTCAAAGTAACCAAACATCCTACCTTTGTTTTACAGGAAAAAGTAAATTTACTTAACGACTATATATAATACATTATATATATATATATAAAGTGTGTATGTATAATCACAATTTAATATCAGAAACAACACCACATCACCAACTTATAACTCAAACTAGATTCACATCTGACAAAATACCTAAACCCATGACTTTCTCTTAAATTATATTCTTGCTATCCCCAATCCCACCTAAGCATTCCACATATAAGCTCCACTAGGTGCCTCCAGAAGTCACACAATGATTTCAGCTGGAGAAATTTTTCAGTAGCAGGTATAAATAGGTTAAAAGAAAAAATATATAATTAGGGGCTGATGGGTTTTTAAAAGTTAGAGAAAACAGGTTCCTAGGGTGAGTTGGGTGGGGATGGGAATAGCCAAGCATTGATCCTGAGAGCCTACCTTTCCACATTCCCCCAGTCTCTCCTTCTCCAAGAGTTTTTGGGACTCCTTTTCCCAATAGGCCATCAGAGACTCTCTGCTGAATGTCCCTGTGGGAGTTTTCTCAGTCAGACTCTTTTGCCTCATCCCCACCGGAAGGCTGCGATCAGGTTCTATGTCTTCCAGTTCCCTTTCTAGCTCCTTCAGCTCTTCAGCTGACAGGGAAGCCAGGAGTTCGTCCTCATCGATGGATTCATATTTGCTAAGTCCTCTCCTGTAGCCAAAGGTAGACATGGTCCCTGCTTTGTCAGACACACAAGTTGCTTGAAGAACCAGGCATTCAAGGCAGCCAGAGGCAGGCAGGGAGGCAAGTGGGTAGGCTGATCAGCAAGTGGTGTTAGGAGTGGCTGTGATAGCTTTTTAAGAGCGGTGATACAGGGCTGTGACAATGCAGAGAGGGGTGAAAGCATAGGCTGTTTTAAGCATCAGACGTCACCTAGACATTTGAACACAAAGAATGTCACATCGGTGGAGGATGGAGGTCTCTGAACCACTGGGGATTATTAACATACTGGCCAGGGCCATATTTAGCTGAGCCTGATAGCTTGTGAGGACAGGGGACAGACAGAGAGTGTTTCAGATAGGGAGTGACACAGTCCTTTTATTTTGTATCAAAACAGCAGGAGAATAAAGTTTATTTTGAGAATGACTTGCCATTGTTACTGGCCATGCAAAAAATTTCTTATGTTCTTTGGGGTTGATAAAGCACTAGCTATCACCCTAGAAAAGTTGTTCTGGTTGGCTTAAAAACATTTGTGGAAGCATTGATGGTAACAGAAGGTCACAATAATACAAGTCTATATTTTTATTGTATTTTGCAGTTTACAAGGTTCTTTTGTCAAATATGCCTTATTTTAGCAGGTCCCATGGCTGACATTAACCATCTTGACAGATTTTGGCAACTGAAATTAAGTGAGAAATTAAGTGAAAAATTTCAAGTCACCAACTAGAAGCACAGACGTAAATTACTCCACCAATGAAATGGCTTCCTTCTCACCATGAATATTAGTGGAAAACTAACTATGCAAATAAAACTTGTCCCAAAAGACAAGTGATAAGACTGGGTATGATTTGTTAAGAACTGACATTGTGCCAGCCCAGTGCTAGACATTTTATATGCTTTATCTTATTTAATCCTATAGTCTTGGAAGCTGTATATTTTCACCCATATTTAGCTAGTAGAGGATCAGCAAGGTTTAGTTACTAGCTTAGGAACATAGAGCTAAAACATGGCAGAGCTAGAATTTGAACTCAGATTTGTTTCTAGACTGAAAACTGAAGAGATGTTAGTTTGAAACTGTATATAGTCACATATTCTGATGAGTGGGATAAACATCATTTACAGAAGTTCAAAAGATATCATTTTAGGATATAGACATGTAAAATTCTGTTAAAATGTGTATGCACAGAATTATACAATTATCAGTACACATACACTTATATACTTGTACATTCAGCAGTTGGTGAATATTTGGGTTGTTTTCTGGTTTGTGTTATAAACAAAGCTTCTGTGAATATTTACATGTCAGTCTTTATGTGACTATGCATTTTGATTACTCGGGTAGATACATAGCAGTAGAATTTATTGAGCTATATGGTAATTTTACATTTAATTTAATTAATTTATTTATTTTTGAGACTAGGTTTTGCTATGTTGTCTGGGGTAGTCTTGAACTCGTGAATTCAAGTTATTCCTTGAATAACTTGTATTCTCTCCATCCCCAAATAGTTGGGATTACAGGCGTGCACCATCACTCCCAGCTACACTTAACGTTATAAGAAAGCGCCAAGCTATCCAAAAAAGCCACACCAATTTATAATCCCATTAGCAGTGATTAACCTCCAGTTTTTCCACATCCTGACCATTATTGATGACTTTTTTGATTATAGCCATTTTCATGGGTGTGAAATTGAACCTCATTGTTGTTTTAGTCTTCATTTCTCTAATAAGTAATGATGCTGAGCATCATTTTATGTGTTTATGGGCCAGCTGATTTCTCCTCTGGTAACATATTCAGGTCTTATGTTCATTTTGTCTTATTTTAGAGTATTGAGCTTTTGTATATTTTGGACTTTATCAAATACTTGAATGGCAGAGTTTTCCCCCCACATTCTGTGACTTGTGTAGTGGTTTCTTTTGAAGGGTGAACACTTTATTTGATGAAGTCCTATATATATATATGTATGTATATGTATATATAGGTATATATATGTATATATGTATATATGTACATACAGTTTATATATATATTATTCTATTGGTTCAACTTCCTACATTATAACTAAGAATTCCTTTTCTAACCCAAGGCCAGAGAGAATCACTTACATGTTTTCTTCTAAGAGTTTTACCATTTTAGGATTTTTTTATTTAGGCCCATTATTCATTTTTTACTTAATATTTGTATATATGTAAGAAAATAATTAAATTCATCTTTTCTGTGCTGATATCTAATTGTCATAGCACCATTTGCTGAAAAGATGACCCTTTTCTCTAGCTCTAGCTAATTGCACTTGGGGGAGGCAGGCAATATATAAAAAACAAGTAAATATAGAACATATTAGAAGTTCTATGGAGAAAGGTAAAGCAGGGTGAGAAGGAAGAAAAGATTATGGAGGTAATATATTATGTAGGAAAGATCTCTCTAATAGCAAAGGGGCATTTGAATACAGACTTGGAGAAGTGGGATCTTGATGCATGAACATTATAAGACACACTTTGTGTGACTATAAAGTATTTGCTCAGATAGTCTCAGAATCAAAGTTTCATAACTATCAAGGGAGCATTGAAATATATTAATCTATCATTTTTATAAATAATCATCTAATGTCTGAACACTTTCAGCAAAAATTGTGCATTAGCATAAATTCATCCTATTATTGAATGTCTCAAATCTCTAGAAAGTTCTTACTAGAAAGTTCTTACTATTGTGTTGAAAGTTCTTACTAGAAACTTCTAGAAAGTTCTTACTATTGTGTTGAAATACTCTCTAGGAAAGTCAGCCCATGTATTTTATTTTCTCACAGCCCTGAATAAATTTAGTCTCAAGTGAGTTTCTTCTTCCAAATCTTGGGTGCCTCATGGTTAACTCTGAAAGTGACTCCAGAAAAGGCAACTTTAAAGTATATAGCTCTGTGTATATTTAGCTCTTTTTTACTGACTTAAGGACACCACATTAAAAAGATGGTCGTTTCGATAATTTAACATATTAGAAAATCACTAATTTTAAACTAATCACAACTTATGGATGATCTTGGCACACTGGGTCAACTTTAAGTATTCGCCCGATCTCTCAAATTCTACTGAGTGGTTGTACAACGTTATCTTTCCCTGGCCAGACTTCAGTGTAATGAATAATTTAGATTTCCTTGTAACCTTGTCTACATTAAGGGAAAACAGCCATTCATATGTGTTCCAAGCATCAGCATTTTCTATTTTGGGATTTCTACTTGATTGCATCATGTTTTTGAGTAGAATTGCTTTTAGTGTCAACAATACTACACGCCTTTTTAAGATTAGCATCTTTTCTTAAACAACGTAATTTCTTCTTGGGGAGAATTAGCTTCATGATGTTTTGGTTGGCAGTTAGACACAGTATTTCTCTGTATTGGCATTCCTTTTTTAGTGAAAAAAGATTTCCTCTTTCAATTTTTTTGAAGGGGTTTCCTCATGAAAATGCTATTGTTCGTTTATTCAGCACACATGCATTGTTTGTTTATTCAACACATATTATTCAATGTGAACTTTCTGTGTGGTCTGGTACTGTGTTCAAAGTCTGGGTAATCAGTTGAAAAGCAAAAATTGATCTTGTCTCTGCTCTCAGGAGCTGAGACTTCTGGGAGAGAGGCAGGTATAAGATAGTCAGCACCTCTGAAGGTAAAACTTGGACAGAGCAGCGCTATCAAGGAGAGGAAAACCTGGAGTCAGATGAAGAAGCAAGGCAACCACAAAGTGGGTGGAGCTGGTGAAGACACAGATACAGATGAAGAGCTTTCCAGGCAGAGAAAACAAGGGCAGAGCAGCACGAAAACAAATGCAGAAACAAAATCTGGGCATTATGGAGCATGAAGTAGAGAGTAGGTGGAGAGAGGCCAAAGCTGGTCCTGGTTCATGAATTCTTTTAAACAGTTCACTTTGATACTTTATCTTCCCTCTTCTTTTTCAAAATAACTCTTCATATGACAGGTGCTTATTAGGTGTTGACTATGTTTTATTTTATCTACAAAGAGTTTTTTTCAGACCTTGTCTTCTTCAATATTAAATGTTACATACCTTAACATTACCTGATAGCCACCATCCATGGTCGTAGTTTGCCTTCTTAAATACAAGCAGCTTTTAAACTACCAAGTTTTCTGATATTAATACTCAACCAGAGCAAAACTCATCAGCTCTTCTAAAAATCTACCTGCAATTCTGGTAGTTGAGTAAATAGTGTTTTTAGACAGAGGTCAGAGATCTCCTACTGAATTTGTGAGTAGTAACTAGCTCCATCTAACGCTCTTTACACTGGGAAACTCCAACTGCCCAAAGATGAGTTTCTTTGCTTGTGGTGATTGATGTACTTTTGGGTATTAATGTTTAGAAGCAGCAGGAGAAAAGAAAAAAAAAAAAGCAAATGGTTCATTTGCTTTTTCAATTGACCTCCAAAATCTAAGGAGTTAATATTGTTCTCTTAGAAATTATTCATATTTTAAAATGTTTGTATAAATATCCTACTGATCACCACAAAATAGTTCAATGAGTATATTATATGAATACAGCTAATGAAGGTATAATTTCTTCTGATCCTCTGCTTTATTCTACAAGGCTCTCCTTAGTGACAGATTTAATATATTATAGTTTCAATATCCTCAAAGGACTCTGAAGGGCCAAGACTTATAAGAACACATCATTTTACTGAACAAAAATGTAGTATCCTTAGGAATGCTTTATGAAACTTCTTAGAAAATCTCCATTTGAGTATCTTATTGGCATCTAAAACTCAACATCTCTCAAGCTGGTGTCTTGAGTTCCCTCTCTCACCTTCCCTACCCTGCCCCCCAGGTTTACACGTTCTTGTGATGTAATCTTCAGTTCCCTCAGATGATGGAGCCTGTGGTTTACCTTTGATTCCTTCTCTCACCAATATTGTTAGAGTCTAAGGTTCTTGAATGCCCACTGTATTTTGACTCTCCCCCTTGTCCCAACTCGATTTAAAGCTGCTGTCCTCATTTTCTTGTCTGACAGAGCATGAAGTTGTAGTTACCCAGGTGCATCATGCTTTAAGCATTTCCCACCTTTTCACAATGCCACTAGAGTAACTTTAAAAAAAAACAAACTATATTGCTGAGAATGCCATGAGTTTCTCTTTTTGATTGGTGAATAGTATTCCAGCAGATACATGTACATATGCATAGTTTTCTGTACCATTCATCTATTTGGGGGCATTTGGGTTGCTTCCATATCCTGGCTACTGTAAACAGCGCTGCAATAAACATCCAGGTACAGGTATCTTTTTGGATTAGAGTTTTTGTAACCTTTGGGTAGATTGAAGCTAGAAGGAATCATGCTAACAGAAATAAGCCAGAAAGAAAAGGAAACATACCGGATGGTCTTTCTTATATGAGGGACAAAGGGAAAACAATCAAACAGACAAGAAAAATTTAAAACTAATTGCTAGAAAAAAGCATAGATCATGAGGGGAAGAGGTAAATCAGGGGAGGGAGAGGCACAAAAGACTAAGATGGTTCGTGGGTGATAAGGTGGTGGGAGAATCCCGGGGTAGATAATGATGTAAAATAAAATAAATACTATAAAAAACAAATACACCAATAATAAATTTTAACATCTGACTACAAAGCTGAGCCGGCGAGCGGGGGCGGGGAGAGATGGATAGGTGGCAGAGGGAGAGGAAAGAACCCCATGAAACCTGGAGGAGGATTACTGGGGCATTGGTGGCAGGCAGAGTGTGAAATTATACATTTGTAGAGGTTTGCATCTACTTCTGGAGTAGATACAAAGTTGTAAACCAACTTTGTCTCAATAAATATAATTTGGGAATAAAAAAACCCACAAACCTCACCACATCATTTTTAGCCCAACATGTTTAAATAGCTTCCATAATCCTATTACAACAGGGTCATGAGTGCTCTTTCCCCCCTAGAATCAGGCCCTGCTCACTTCTCCAGCTTTACTGTGTGCGAGATTTCTCCCAACACTTGAGCCACACGGGACCTCTTATCTTCCACACTCTCTCGTCCTCAAACCACTACACAAGCTCCTTCCTTGGCCTGGATTGCCTTTGTCTCTTCTCTGCTGCTTGGGGCATAAGCAACTCCTGCAGAAAGGCTTTTCTGATGCCCAAGGCCAGTTTGGTTCTCCTTCTCCCACAAACCTCTATTCAAGAGTAGCATCCCACTTGGGTTTGTTTGATTGAGATGGTCTTTGCTGGAAAAGTGTTTTATCCCCAAGTGAAGGGGCTATGTCTGCCGGGTCCACCATCCCCAGGAATAGCACAGTTAGATGACCAAAGGCAGAAAACCAGATGAATTTCAGGGTAGGCGGGGGTAGCTCCAGGAGCCTGAAGATTATGCAGCGTTGGGGGGTCTCTTTAAGAATAATAATATAAAATTAGAAATTCATGATTAGATAGAAAAAGTCTTGTCTAAATGGTAATAGAAATTACATCAGATTGTTGGGTCTTAAGTGATTTGAGCCACTTGTTCTGAAGTCTCCTTAAAAGGTTTACTACAAATGCTTATAGTTAAATGCCACCACATGGTACCCCAGTTTCTGTACTATGTCCGTAGCTTCCCATTCTAGATCCTCCATCATGCCTGTGAACCACAGAATTCACAGGGACCTGAAAGCTGGTGCTTCAGGATCTTTCTGCCTCTGGCTGTGGCCACCAAACTAATGTAAAGTTCAATGGACTACTAAGCATGTCTCGTGATTTTTTTGGGTCCATTTCATGAATCTCATAAACAATCTGTTTAATTTCTTATTTCAACTCTCCTCTGTGTGCTGATGAGGAAACTTTGAAGCTTATGCTACACTGGCATTGGCAAGACAGGGAAATTGGAAACTCTCTTATTCTCACAAATATCAAAGCTCTGCTCACAAGCTGCTGTTAACAAGCTCTTCTACCCATCACCCTAGCTCCACCCTTACCCTAAAAAGAAAAAAAAAATTGATCTCTCTCACGGTACAGGTGCAAGATTGCTTCCACAATGACATCTAATCAGTTTCCCACTAGTACAGAAGGATTTGGGTTTTCAACATTTTGTAAGATGGTTTGTCATAAGGCTGCTGTAATCGCCCCTAAGGAAGTTAATCTTCCGCCTGCACTCTGTCTGCTGGGAGCTTCTGGATCAGAGAAAGGCTCCCAGGGGAATGTCAGAAAAAGGTCACACACTGCACAGACAACAACCAGCCCAGCCACAGGATCAGATGAGAACTGGCAGCACCTTATCAAGTCTTCACTGTCAGGCTTGGCACGCCAGTGTCCCAGCCAGGCCAGCTTGTGCAAGTGAGCATGAGTCAAATTTAAAATTATTAGAGCTATTTATAATAATATCTTGCCTTTGTATAATCATTATAGTTTACAAAACACTTTTAGACACAATGTGCCAAGTCCAGTGATGTGATCTCGGTTTAATAATCAGAACCACTTGTTGCTTGTGAGGCAACTCAACAAAATGGGTACTGCTACTTCCATTTTAATGAAGAATGAAATAGGTTCTGAGGTTAAAAACTTCAAGTATATCCAGCTAGTACAGGATAATTATAGTTATGTGCCATAAGCCTAAGCTACTTCTCGTGTTGAGATTACCAGCCTGTCATATCAAAATGTACCAGAATGAAAGACAGATGGATGAAAGGCAGATACTTTTAATAGAGAATTTCGTGTTTTACCTAATGTACAGTAGGTTCAATTAGTCTTTGCAAAATTAATTCAAACATGTAAAAATGAGTCCCCTTTAAGCAAATGAAAAGATAAACTCTTATTTTGAAATCTGTAAAGGCAAAGGCTGACTTTCTGGAAAAATCCAACAGAAAATGAATAGAGCAATTTCATCAGTCAGGTCTTTCATTTTATGCTGCAGATCACAGGTATAAAATTCTGCTATGAAACAAGGAGTGGATTTGACATATACCATTACAGTCTAATCAGGGAACTTTTATCTGAGGTGTGCAGAGAGGTCTGAGGCTGCCTTTATTTCAGCAATTAGTTTAGTTTTGATCTCAAGTGTTAATAGTATAATGCTAGGAAGACTTGCTCACAGTGATGTTAGTAAAAATGATGAGTGAACCAGCTGACCATGGCATAACCAAGTTCATGACAACCACTTAGAAAATTCCAAGTCCTTCAGGTAAGTGGTACAAGAGGACCAAAAAAAAGCTGAGATGCTGATGTGAAGAAGTTCCAGAAAGGCAAATTCAGTGTCAAAGGACAGGAATACAAGGACTTGGTGTGCCCTGAAAGTAGAACAGCTAGCGCTTGAGAGCTAGTATCTGGTTACTGAGTGCTTTTTTTTTTTTTCAATTTTAGCATGAAAATCAAAAGCACTGTCTTTTCACACTTCCTCACTGACCTTTCTTTCTTGGGTCTCCTGTGTTTTTGAGAACCACAGTCTCTGAATGCTTTCCTTCTTTCCCTAGCACTGGTCTCCACATGCAGTGCACCAACTCTCCTACAGCATCCGTAGGGAGTCCGTTAATGTTCAAGGGTATACAAAAGACCATCCTAGATAATTGCCAACTCATGCCCTTAAAAGTGCATGAAATCTCCATCATTAGTTTCCAATTTATGTGTTTTTCTGTGTTCCCTCTATATGTAGAAATAATAATTGAAGGTGCAGAAGTCATGTTCTACCAGCATGTAGACATCAGGCTGGCCCAGCGGTTGTGTTTGTTGGTCTGAGGGCCTATAAGATTGGTAAAGCAGCAAGCACTGTCCTACCCTCGGATGCTGTGTCATCACTGGCCTGTCCCAGCTTTATCAGCAGAGCAAAGCTAGTAAATCATGTGCTGCTAACACAGGAACCAAGTGCTTTCCTCTGAGCCAATGATTGCCATGTTTAGCTGGGCCACCCAAGGAGCTTGTAAACAGGGTGTTTACTTTTCTTCTTAATCTTTTTAAACAGTGTTTTGTTTGGGTTTCATTTACATACAATACAAATGTTCACCGTAAGTGAAAAGGTCAATAATTATTTTCAGTAAATATACTGAGCTGTGTAGTCATCACCACAATCCAGTTTTAGAACATTTCCAGCACTTCAGAAAGATCTCTGCACCCTTTGCAGTCCATCTCTTTTCCCAACCACCAGGTCCAGGAGACCACTAATATATTCTTGGTGCTTCTAGCTTACTTGGACATTCTATAAGTTGGACCGTACAGCTGCATGACTTCTGTCTTATATTTCTTACATTGACTGTTTCTGAGGTTCATCCAGATTGTAGCATGTTGCCAAAGAGCACAACATCATGGATGGCAGAACCAAATTTATCCATTCATCACCTAATGAACATTTGGGTTATTCCTACTGTTTGGCTATAATGAATAATATCCTCCTAATCTAAATGAAAAATAATTAGGTAGAGTTTGGGAGTTGGGATCAGGAGTCCCAGCTTAGTTTTAGATCTGACATGCATTGTTTTCATTAACTTTAGGAGTGATTTCCTTATCTATAGAGATTACTAACCCATTCCCTGCCTTGCTCCCAGAGGCAATGTAAGAATCAAATGAGACAGCATATGTGAAATGTCCTGTAAAACACAGGACAAACAAAAGTTTTAATTATTGAAATAACCTTCCTAGAACATATTAAAATGAATTAGATACTTCTCCAGATCCTTTCCACATCCACAAAACAAGTGATTAAGCTTTTGATGTCTAGAAAATATCTACTCTTTTCCTTCTTAAGACTTGGGATTCTCACCATCTTTCCCTTATTAAAATCTATTATTTAAAAAGGTTTTAATGTCACCCTACCTCTTTTAAACTTACTGTATTTTAATTCTTTTCCCCAGATGATATAACTTTATTTTCATTTGAAAGCTATTTATTGTATCAACTGATATGTTTTTTATTAAAGTAATGAAAACATTACTTTGATTGTCAAATAGCTTTTTTTTTCCCATTGAAAAGAGTGATTTTGGATGTGCTAGCGTCATTGGATACAGTTTAAAGTTCAAATTGCTCAAGATGTCCATCAACCCCAGTTTCATTTCACCTCCTGGGTCCCCAGTGAGGGGATTGGTGGCAGAGTTGAACCCAGGCTGAGGAACTTCTGATGGGGTCAAGATAAGTAAATGCACCCACCCTCTAATCAAAGGCTCGTGAAATGGTCACATTATTGAAATAATATTAAACCAATTAATGTAATTACACCTTTCTGGGATTTCCAAACATTTAGGAACATAGATTATAACTGAATGTCATGTGTAGTAATTTGATTTCTACAAAGCATAAAGCATTTCATCTTTGAGAAGCCACCAGACACTGCTTGTTTCGAAACACAAAGAACCATATGCTAGTATGCCACACTTACTCAATCCTAAGGTTAAGTATCACACATAGCACTCTTCACACTTTCTCCTTTATTTTAAGCTCTGGGTTTTCCAAGACATTTTACCCTAAATCTATCTGGACTATTCCAGGATGGGAGACTTCCAAGACAGGAGAAATGGCTATTTCTAGTTTAATGGTATTTGAAGCACAGAATGTGAGTACCCGTCAGTCAAATGCCTCTGGTGGAATCAACCACCAATCCAACATTAGAACTCAGACTGTCCCTGCACTCTCCTTCCCCCCACCCAGTTCAAGTTACGAGACTCTCTCCTTCTGAAAACAGCAAATCCCCAGACATCTCTACAATTCCTTGAGCTTACAAAACACAGACCACTGAGGTCAAATAAGTCTATTCCTTCTGCACCTTCCCTCTGAGAAATCTTTTTTCCCTTTCCACAATTGACCGGGACTTTATTAAGCAAAGGCAGAAGGGACATTGTATGTGCTAGGGATAATTCTTGGTTGTTTGCTTTTTGTGAGTTTTCTCAAAATATTTAGTGATGATAACATTATACATCTCTGACCATATTTTTCATATTTTCACATCTGAGTCTGACAATCTGTAGATGTGTACCACAAGACCGCAGTTCTTGACTTTTGCAGCTGGCACTGTCACTATAAAACTAACACTAACACTATAAAACTAACAGCTTCCATTTCACATCTACATATTCAGTGGTAGATGTAGTAGTTATCCAGGTCTGTGGGATAATAACATCAATGTTTTTACCTACCACTTACATGAAATTGCTAATATGTCACACTATCATGTATGATTGTGTGTATATACTAGAGATACATTGTTTATGCAAGTATGAGTATATGCAAGTAGTATTTTATTTTGCCCTACTTTGCAGTTTAGAGTTTTCCTATGCCAATAATACTTTCTGATTTACAAAGTGACTATATAATGTTAGACAGTGCTCCATAAAACCAAAATTTGTATAAGAATGTCTGGTAAGAAGTCAACAAGTGTGTTCTCTGGATCATAGAGGACACCATCTTTCTAGTAGCAGACATGCTACCTGACCCATGTGTACTAATTTTTTTCAAAAGACTCTAATAAAGGGGGTGTTAAATATGAATATTTGCTATACAACATTAATCCATAATTTTCATATCTCCTGTATTGTCAACATATTGCCTGGATACAAGTCCTATGATTACTTAAAATGATTCAGTCATAGTCTTCAGGAGGCACTTACTTTCAATGTGTTTATTGAAATTATTTTAAGTTAGAAATGGAAATACTATTTGAAGATTGTCAACTGAAAAATTAAACAAAACGCACTCATGTTCTGTTTCTTTCCATCCAGTATCTCTGTACGATACAAAGCAAAGTCCACAGTAACCAAAACAGCCACAGTCACAATGGTAACATGGAAAAATGTCATCAGAACTTTATCCTGTCAATTCCACCTGGTTAAACAGGCACCACTGCAGAATGGCATCTCCTGAAAGGCTCTTTGGGGAAGAGCTGCTATTACTCTCTCTCTCTGATAAGGTGACACATTCCAGAAGAAGTAGAATCCTAATTAAACAGTGTAGGGTAAATGGAATTGGTCAGGCTTTTTCCTCCAGTGGCCTGCATACCCAGTACCTAGGGTATTGCATCTTCCCATGATTACACAGCCCAGAGGGTGTGTGCATGTGTAAGTATGCACACCTGGGCCTAGGAGAGAGGGGATAAAGGGGTGCAGAGGGCATGAATGTAAAGGAGAGCATGCACACTAGCATCAGAACATATGAAAGAATGCCACAGAACGAGCCTAAGGGGAGATTCCTTTGGGCTGGGGGGCTCATCTACCTGGTGCATCTGTGTTAACTGTTAAAACCAATAAAGAACCTACACAGATTGGTGAGCCTGATGATTACAATTGGCAATGATGATTGGTTACATTCAGATATAAATTAGTTTCTCATACCACACAGCCCACTCAAAAGCAAAAACACTGCTAGAGAAGTTTAAGATGTGTTGAGCTGGGCACGGTGGCGCATGCTTTAAGCGTCAGCCTATGAAGTGACTGGGGCTGGGGATCATGGTTCGAGTTCCACTCAGGACAATGTAGCGAGACCTAGTTCCAAAAAAAATAGCTGGACGTGGTGGCACGCGCCTATAATCCCAGCTACCTGGGAAGCTGAGGCTGGGGATTGCTTGAGTCCGTGGTACCCCAAGCAACTTGAACCTGTGGTTCCACTGGCAAAAATAGGGAGACCGAGTCTCAAAAAAAAAAATAATAGTAAGATATGTTAAGATACAACAAATCCATTTTGGATGCCACAGTTACCTCTGTTTCATAGAATATATTTTTCTTTTGCTCATAAATACTAAAAGAAACACTTCAAAACCTTTAGCATATGTAGTAAATTCATATGTAGTAAATTCATATCTTTACATTCAAGAATTTTATATTTACATAAAGTACATTGGCAAAGACATCAAAACTTAAGTATGCCATAGACCAGTTTTATTTACTGTTCAAAATATCTTGAGTAGCATCCTGATTACACAAATCACATTAAAGAAAATGTCAAAACTTTATTAAACATCTGAAGTATTATAGAGAATGCTTACATTATTATGAAATATTTTATTTATTCAGAAAAATATTTATGGGGAATAATACATCTCAGCCAAAACTAGGAAATCAACAGAGGAATCATAAAATCTTACATGAAAGGCATTATAATTCAAATTAGCTGTTAGAATTTAATTTATATGAAAATATATCTTTTAAGGACCACAAAATTTTAAAGCTAAAGCTCAAATTATGAACTTTTTTTATGCTTAACTTTCATAGATAATTAACAGTAATTGCCATTGGAATAATTTACAGATCAGTGAACTATTAATGGAAAGGATACAGTAACTCTTTAGATTAACATAAATATAAGAAGACACATTAACAAAATCAAGAAAGTTAATAGCTATTATTTAGAGTACAAAGCTAATTCAGAGATTGAAACTCATTTTGCTATGAGGTCACTGATTATTTTTGTCTGGATATCATATAAGTTATTCAATATACTCAGCAAATAATTTTTGAACTTTATGCTCCAGGGAATGTACCTATCTTATTTGACTCTAAGAAAACACTGGGGAAAAGAACAGACATGTCCTTACAGACCTTACAGTGTAACAGGGCAGGCAGATAAGAACTGAAGCATCTAAAACAGCAGAAGCTGTGCAGTGCAGAGGGCATACTGTGCTAGGGAGAACCATTTCAGCTGAAAGCTGTTGGTTAAAAGGGGGCTTGATCAGGTGAAAAAGAAAGGAGGAAAGGGATTCTAGGCAGAGGGAGACAGAAATGAAGATTCTGAGGTGTAAGTATACATGGTCTACTTTATAGTTGTGATTCCCAAACAACCTCAGACTTGTGCCAGAATAAAAAATTTTCACTGGTCAAAAAGACATGAGGACAGTGTGGTAAGTCTTTTCAAAGCAAAAGTCATTCAATTTTAATAAGTTTAAAACCATTTTATATTCTGTCATTAAAATGGCCCCTCTTTTATAAAATGACAGTGATAGTGAATTATCTATATTTAATTGACAGCTCTGCTTGTAAATTTAGCAAAGCACAACCCAAGTGCTACATAAAATCTGAAAGCCTGGATCTCCCTGCTCAAAGAACATACTTTTAAAAGGTGTTTACCATGGTTAAGGGGAGGAGTGAAGGAGTCATCAAGAGACAATGCTAAAGAGAAAAGCAGAGGGTTCACCTTGAGAGACCATGTAAAAATTTTGGACTTTATCCTAAGAGTAACGGGAATGATTTCAAATGGGGAGTGAAATTCTACTTCCACTTGTAAAAGATCACCCTGGGATGTTATGCTTAGAATGTATATGGGATACGGCAAGACAGCAGGAAGGAAAACCAGCTAGGCAGAAGTATAGTATCCCCGGAAACAGGAGAAAATAGCTGGAGTTAGGGCTGAATCAGCAAGACTGAGTAGAAGAAAATTATAACTTCAAGAAATAAACTTACTTAGGATTCGGTAATTTGTTATATTGGAAATGGGATGTCCACAACTGATGGACATGCTTTTGCCTTGAGAAGCTGAGTTGATAATTGGTCTTTTGAGTTAGTAAATATAAAAGGAAGGATTTTGTTTTGGAGGAAGGAACTGAGTTTATTTGGGGATTTGTTGAATTTGAGGTGTTTTTCTGTTGAAATGTCCTTTAGGCCAGCTGTCTACATAGGTGTGTGTTTTTTGCAACTGTCAAAATTCGGTTATAGGTTTGTTATTGGTTCTAGAAGCTTAAAAAAGAATATCAGAGTCCTTAGCATCATATTCGCAGAATTTTTAACAGTGAACAGGGTGAAACAGCCAGCAGGGAAACCGCCACTTAAGTCTCCCCGAGTTTTCCCTTTTCAAGGGGAAGGTATGTACAATCATGGGGACCACAGGTGCTGGTCATAGAGGTTAATGGCAAAAGGGCATGAAAAACCCTGATAATTCATTTACCTACATTGTGAAGAAGTGCATGAGAGAAAGAACTAGTTGTTGGCTATAAATTTTGTAGTCAATAGCATCTAGATAACTGAAATGATGGATATGAATGAAATTTTCCAGAGAACATAGCATAAGAAGAGAAGAGGACTTAAATCAGATCAATAAAGGATTGACAAGAGAGGAATAATTCAAAAGCAGCCAGAGATAGAGCAATTAGGGACGTGACAAGGAGAACAGAGAAAACAAAGTATCGTGGAAACCCAGGACCATTTTAAAGGGGGGCAGGCAAGAGTCAGTCCTGCGGAGAACAAGTGAAAGGTTGAAGAATGTTCATACAGCAACTGGGAGGAGTAGGGAAGGGAAGCCACATTAGTGTGTGAATCTGGCAATAGGAAGGAATCCTTACATATAATGTAGTTACAGAAAAGAAAGGAGGGGAATAGAGGAGCAAGTGCCTGGAGATATGGATTTGAGAAAGTGAGTATTTTTGTTTTATAAGCACAGGCGAGATGTGTTCGTGGACATATAGAAGTCATTTGATAGTCAGAGTCCAAAGACTTGTTGCAAGTGAAGATAATTAAAATTCACGTGCAAAGTATTGACTAAAAATAGATCACATACAGTTTTAAAAGATGTAAAATACGGTGTTCATTCTAAGAACACACAATCCAGTTATAACATCAATGGATTTAAATGTACTTAAGGTTGTAAAATGCTTCCAAGAAATTCTCTGAGAGAATCCCATCTTAAAATACTTTAAAATCACTCTTTAAAATATTAGTCTTAAATCATGGCAGTTTTAGCCCTTGTCCATAGAGATCATACTCTTTAAATAAGATGTATCGTTGAAGAGCTGGTGGGAGAAGAAGCTTCTCCATCGAGGCTGACTGGCAGAGTCGCTGGAGACCCATGAGCCTTCGAATTTTCAACCGGCACAGATGCTTCAGCGAACAAGGATTCTCTAGGATAAATGGGTAAACAAGCAAAAAGATGAACACAGTATCAATGGATTGATCTATACTATAAAGTTCTAGAATAATATAAGTACTGTCATTATAAGTACATATACAGGCATGCATATGTTAACAACTGGTAGACTAGTAGTAAAATCCAAATTGTAAATGAAGCATTCCAGACCAGTTCTCCAAATGTGGCATGAAAACAGACATTTAGGCTGTCCTTGTGTCAGGAAGAGAGTCTGACTCAAAAGGTGTATTCAGCTATAGTATATTAAATGAATGGTTTGATCTGAGGACACAAATGCTCCTTTTCTTTTTTTAAGAATGGAGAGATGAATTTCTTCTCACTTCCACTAATCTCTCTGAAGAATAATTATCTGGAAAACATCTGCTGCAAATAATTATGTATGTCCGTGATCAATATTAAATTGGATTGATACTTAAGCATGTTATGTTTTCAAAAAATAATCCAAAGTTACTCGGTATCTGGTGTTAGTATTTATTTTCAATGCCATATCACAGCTACTCGTGTTATTCCAGAAATATGAGCTACTGAAAGGGTAGCATAGTACACAGGCTTCGATGTGGGATCTGAATTCAGTTTACATGGATTAGTTCTGGTTTCTGACTCAGTATTTATGTGACCTTGGATAAGTTACTTAACCTCCACCATTTTAGTATTCTCACCAGTGAAATATGGAAACACTGTTACTTACCTCATAAAGTTGTCTGGAGAGCAAGTATTAACTCAAACAAAATATTGTAAAGTACTTGATATATTGCAACCATTCAATAATGTGACCTATTGCTCTATTCAGTCCACAGATCCTGTTACATTTGAGATACAAATATTCAAATTATCTTAAAAATTAAATTGGTTTTCAAAATTTTCTAAAATTACTGAGGCAAAATTATTGTCAACAAAACAGGTAGAATAAACCCATCAAAGAAATTAACATTTTATTTTCATTGCTAACATACACTGCCTGAAAAATAAAAATAATACCTGGAGGAATCCTGACATCCAGTGGTTGACTGTACTCATAGCAGTCAACTATGACACTTGTAAAACAATGGCTGAACGACAGAAAATTTCCTCATCTTATTCCTACTTAGACAATGTGGGTGCTTTATTGATGGGTGTGGGTGGTAACCTCCGAAGAGATGCAAGACTATTACCCTAGATCATGCAGTGTTTCAAGTCGATGTTAGTTCATTTAAAATGTATTAATCCCTCAAGCATCTTAGCACAGGAAAAATATTAGTTACTTAAAGAAAAAAAGCCAGAAGCAAAACCAAACTAATACCACATGTTGGAGATCTGAGTGTAGAGTTGAGGCTACAAGATTTGGAGGGGGGAGAACAAAGTGGGGAGAGGTCACAGTGGGTGATGGTAGAGGACAGTGGGCCCCTTATTGATGGGTTTGGTGAGATGTGTAGCTGAAAAGATGTGATCCTCTGCCTTAAATCACATGATGGTACCATAAACTGATGTTGCCTCAAAAATAGGGAAAAAATAAAGTCTTAATAATTGATCATTTTTACCCCCAATGCAAGCACATTAATCACTGACTAGTCAGTTTCAAAAATTAACAGGGGTTAGACTGTTTTGCAACCCCCCTTAGTCTTAGTTTTTTTTATTTATAAAAGCCAGCATATAATACCTAACTCTACATGTTGTATTTCATGATATGCTTTACATATTCATTTCATATAAACTTACTTTGGAGTAAAAGTAATAATTCACTTTTTATAACCACTAAATTTACTAAATGTTCTTAATATTCTAGACTAAGCACTTTGCATGCATGCATACATGCATGCATGTATGCATGCATGCATCATCTCTTTAAATCTTGGTCCTTTTATGGAAAATAAAAAAAAATTTCTCTCCTCAATGAAATGAAAATGAATCAATAAATTGTTTATTTTCATGAAAATACCAATCCCACATAGCGTATGTACTATAGTACCTAGAAATTACACTACCAAGTAAAGTCAGAACTTTTTCCCATTCTAGGTTCACCGGAACCCAGAGATTAATTTCTAGACTCATAATACTTTATTATCCATCATATTCTCTAATATTTTTGTTTCAAATTCCATAAACTCTCTTCCATTGTGTAACCATCCAGAGGAGGAGCCATTTGAGGAAAACCTAATTTCACTTTCAAATCTGCATTGAGTTGAATGATTGCTTATTCTAGCCAATCAAAGTCTCCATCCTTCCATTGTAAAATTAAAAATTTATGGGACTGTAATGTACAACATAGCAACTGTAGTCAATAATGTTGTACTGTGGATTTTTAAATTGCTAAGGAAAGATGGTAGAGTACGCTGATCAATTTGTAATGTATACAAATGTTTAATCCCTGTTGTAAATATGAAACTAACATAATGTTGTGTGTCAATTATGCTGTAATAAAAATGTCACCATCCTTCCACCAACATACATCTTTTGCTAACATTGCCAAAATAATCTAAATTAAGATTAATTAATTTGATGCATGAGAGTCTCATTGAAATAAATTACCTAGATGAAAACCACTGTCACAATTACTTTTTATAGTACTTTTTGTTTTACAAATATGGTATATAAATATGATATGTGAAATTTTTATCTTTTAAATATTTCAGTTTAACCTCAGTATTAAAACATAATTTACTGGTTTTATATAAGCTTGTCTGACCCTAAAGAATAAGTTGTGGAGGTTTTGTTATCCTCATCTAGGCAGATTTAAGTATATTAAGAGTAACTTAAATGTAATGTAAAACTCTGCAATACTTCTTTTACTTGATGAAATTGATGTCCAAGTAATTTTTGAAATTTATTTTTTTCCAAGTTCATATCTGAAAGAAAAAACTCACCCTAACCTATCAGATTTTTTCCAATTTTGAATTATACTTAGAATAATGTTAGAGGTATTTTAAATGAAACTTTTATAATATGATTCACTTTTATGATTTACTAAGCTCTAACCTAGAGAATACAAAATAGCTTGTCTGTTATAGAAACTTTTGATGGCAGAAATTTATCAGTACAGGCCTGAGACAGCAAGTTGAAAGAATAATTTTAATTCAATCCATTCATTTATTTCTCAGTATTCACTGGGTATTTACTACTATTGAGTATTATGTCAAGCCTTGAGAATACAAAGATATTCAAAATAAATCCCTGCCCCTAAAGAGACCATAGGCTGCATAAATTTATTTATTTATAATTTTAATACTTTTTTATAGATAATTATTTGACATCTTTGGACTGCATAAATTTAGATTGCAGAAGTCAATTTCCTCAAAATGCATATTGTCAGAATACTAATATAGTGCTAGCATTATTCATTATACAATTTTAGAGTTAGAAAATATATAAAAAGCCAAAAATATTTGGTCTCTAGAAGAAATAGAAAGGACGATGGAAAAAAAAATTCAGAAAATAAAACATCTGAAAAAGTATCAAAGAGGACATTAAGAAATGTCAATATACATAATAAAAAAAGTAGGTATAATTTGTTTTTACCCAGTATTTGACGGATTTCTGGCCATTCTCTCTGTACTTCTAGAGCAGACTTCAGTTTAGCACACAGAGGGATATAATCCAGATAATCAATTAATATACGAACAACACTGCCGACCATGTGCTTCATCCAAGGAACTGTAATAAACTCACAGAACTGAGAAAAAGTTGATAAAATTTAATTTAGTGCTATAATATACCATCTACATAAATACACAATTTTGTTAAAAATTATTTTTTCAGGTCAGGCATTGTGATGCCTGCCTGTAAATGGCAGCCTAGGAAGCCTGGCCAGGGCCAGGGATTGCGGTTCGGGATTGCATTTCGAGTCCCACTCGGGGCAACTAGCACGACCTAGCTCCAATAAATAAATAAAAATAAGCTGGGTGTGGTGGCGTGTGCCTGTAATCCCAACTACCTGAGAAGCTGAGGCTGGGGATTGCTTGAGTCTGTGGTACCCCAGGCAATGTGAGCCTGCGGTTCCACAGGCAAAAATAGCGAGTCCTCATCTCAAAAAAAAAAAAGTATTTTTTCAAAAATTTTCATAGGCAATGAAAGTATTTTCTTATAATGATTAACAATGAAAAAATATTTGTTTGTCTTTGTGAAACTATGTGATTATAGTCAACATGACATGGAAGAATCATGCTTCTCTATATTTTGCCCTAATATTCCAGCAACTAAGCATGAGTGATGAATTGCATACATTGTCACCTTCTATACTTAGCTCCCAGTTCAAGAAAAATAAACATCACTTTTTTTGGGACATGATTTTATACTTATATCCCTATATCACTGCCAACAACTATTCAAGGACATAAAATAGAAAAGTTGATTTTTTTCTTTTCTTGTAATATCCCTGAATGGATGTAAGTTGGACTGTTGATTCAATACAAAGAAAAGGATGCAACTCACAGGGTTGTCTCTGATGACACAAGATGTCCATCCTGGCAATACTTCTTCCTCAATCTCTGACCATGCAAACGAATTTCCAAAGATGTCTCCATGCATGCATTCAAAGCACATCTCCACCTGGTAACCATTATTCAGCAACAGCCTCAGCATCACCTCATCATTCAGGGCATATTGAATAGCACTGGGGAAACGTGTGTCATTTACACGCATAAAATAGCAATTGACATCAGCTCCATGGGAGAGAAGCAGTCGGACAATTTCATGATTGTTGGCCCTCACTGCCACGAGTAGACAGTTGAGAGGGTCTAGGTTTGGATCTGCCCCTGCGGCCAGAAGGACTTGAGTGCAATGGATATCATTATTACAAACAGCGAAATACAGTGCAGTCTTCCTCTCATCATCATAGCTCCCAGAAATGTGGTCAGCGAGCAGGGCATTGACATCAAAACCATTTTCAATGAGCAGTTCTAAGCACTGTACATTTTGTCCATCTGCTGCTGAGTGAATCGGCGTTAGTCCACTTTTCTCAATAGCATGTTTAGATGTTACTGGAATGAGATATTTCAGTGCTCTGCAAAAAAAGGGAGGGGGATATCAAATGGTGTGATGAAAATAAGGAACTAAACTAGCTTCCTCACCAGAGAAATGAATGCAGTGTAATACAAAATATTTAACCATTGCCCATTAGCGTACCATCATCAGCTTAGCATAATTTAGATTATTTTTGATTCAATTTCCTATTCTAAATATCCGTGGATAACATACTGGGTCTTTGGTTCTAGAAATTTGATTCTTCAGGAACCTTACCCACCTTCTGATTCTTTTCTGAAGAAGCAACCAGTGTTATTTAATTAGAAGTGTAAAAGAACAATTAATCCATCTACTGTTAGAATTGTGAAGTCATTTAACATCTCTAACATGCATCACTTTATAAAATACAATTTTCTGAACACCTTTATTTTTAAATAAATAAATATATATAAATATATATAATATATATAAATATCTATTTATTTAATTAGAAGTGTAAAAGAACAGTTAATCCATCTACTGTTAGAATTGTGAAGTCATTTAACATCTCTAACATGCATCACTTTATAAAATACAATTTTCTGAACACCTTTATTTTTAAATAAATAAATATATATAAATAAATATATCTATAAATATATAAAATATATTTATTTTATAAATATATAGATATATATATTTATATATATATATTTATATATAAATATATATCTCTATATTATATATAAATATATATATTTATATATATATTATATATGTAAATATATATATATATCCATCAAATCTTTGTATTTCCCAGGGTTAACCCACCACCTCCCCTCCCTGACCACTTCCCCTCATCATTCCCCCCTCCTGAGTTGTGTTTTTCAGTTTGGTTGTTAGCTTGTTTTGACTTTTTCTCCTGGCCTTTGTTTGTTTTTCTTATATCCCATATGTTCGTGAAACCATTTGGTCTCTGTCTTTTTCTTTCTTACTTGTTTCTGCTAATATGATTTCTTCTAGGTATACCAAGTAATCTCAAATTCATTAAGTTTGTCGATTTTAATTGATGAGTAGTATTCCATTGTTTATATATATCACATCTTTTTCATCTATTCATCTGTTTTGGGACAAATGAAAATTATGATTCAGTGGCACAGACTGTATTTGAATAAAAATCATGCAGTTTTCAGTTTTATTTTGAAAATAAACAAAAAAAATCAGGAAATCTCTGGAAGGTAGAGCAGGAAGTGGTCTTGGACAGCACTTAGTTCAAGTGATTTATTTAATGAAAGAATAATATGAAGTCTGGAGATGTCAAATGACCTGTCCAAGGTCACACAGATAGACATTGAGCAAGGACATTTGCATTCTCACTCATTACTTCCCAAGTAGTCTATCCTTGAAATTAGATCATGTATCTCCTATCTGCTGTTATAGAATTTGCAATAGATTATTAATCACAGAAGAGTCTTTATTATTCCATCAACTTTACATCAGCTAAATTGAATTAACTAACCACACCTTATGAATCTAAGTGCCCGAGGTAAAGTTGTAAATTTCACACTTGCCTGATCAAATGGACATGAGGAGAAACACAGGCAAGGATAATTTGATCTCTTGTGCCTAATTCAAAGCTACAATGTGTGAATTTATGAACAACAGGACCGAGTCCAGATAAACTTTAACGACATGTCACTTAGCGTCAATTATACGTCATTGGTCACATGACATAGTTAATGTGGCCAGTCATTAATGTAGCCCAACTATTGCAAAGTTTTTCAACATATGAAATATATATATAATTATCCAAAACTGCCCCTTCAAAGTGCATAGCTTAGTAAAACCACTAAAGACATTTATTGATGTATTACCTGTGGCACATTTTGTAATTTAAAAAAAAGTTAATTTTTTTAGAATAAAAAAAATCTAAACTTAAAACTTTCTATTCAAGGGTAAGTTTGATGTTCTACCATAGTATCCTTAAGTGTTGGCATTTAATTGGAGCAATACTGTTAGTATTTTGATTTAGTATTTACAATCACAAATTTTAATCCTTTGCCAAGAGCAGAATTATTTTGAAATCCCATACCTTTTTGTTAAACACATCAAAAAAAAAAAAGTAAAAAAGTAAAGCACATTTGGGTGACTTGTCCTGACTCCTCACTTATAACTTTTTTCTAAAAGAAAAACTTATTTCATTATAAAATAAATAAATGTTTGATGTGGATATTTCTTTAAAACTCTAAGACTAAAAAAAGGAGAAATCAAACAAATACTCAGGTAAACAAAACTTGTGAACACTACCCTTTTCCTTTTGGATTTGGAGGTTATTATATGGAGACTCTTGTGACTTTGTCTATGCTGTTTTTATTTTTCAATGGAAAATCATGATCATGGTTTCTTACTCACAAGTAATGACCCTCATAGGCAGCTCGGTGAATAGGAAGATGACCTGCTCTGTTAGGCACGTTACCACTTCCTCCATATTCCAGCAGGAGAGAAATGCAGTCAGGATTGCCCCCTCCTGCTGCCTCAAACAACACGGATGCCCCGTCATCTGCCAAGGCAAATACATCACCACCTGGCAGTGAAATACACATGGCACAGTGGGTGGATTGTCAAATAGTTCCCTTAAAATAACCTGTTGCTTTCCTTTCTGGTTAGAACTGAAATTATAGAATATAAACATTTATATTCTCAATATCTTCACTAAACAGTTATTTAGCATATTTTATTTTATTCAAAAATCTATGCAGCACAAGGTCAGCTGAGAAATGGATGAGTCAATTTCTACAATTAGCAAACAGTTCCAGGAAATAGGAATTGTTAGATTCTTATATGTAAAGACAACAATTAGACGTGATTTCATTTCAACAAAATTGATCAATTTCCTTTTCCATGCGAACACTTTGTGTGACCCAGCAAAAGATCCTAAGATCAAGTTAAGTCTCTCTTAAGCTCAGAGGGAAAATGAAATAAAATCTCATCAAAGGTATATAAAATATATCTCTGTGTAACTGTATAACATTCAATTGACAGCAGGACAAGGTTGCAATTTAGGGACCTCAAAAAATGCTATTCGTGTCTCTCATAAAGGATTTTTAACATTCCAGTCTTTATTTACATATGAGTACTGAGGACCAGAAGTTAATCATTTAGGCTAGTGCTGGACAAGAGAACAGTGGTTCTCTTAATCTCTGTGATTGTTTAAAGACTGGAAAGATTCAATTGAAGGTAACATCACAGGCTATTGGGGAGAATTAGGTCAGGCTGTAGTGAGATGTCTCAAGAGACTGAATTTGAATTGAGATGGATGGATTTCAGATAAGGACAAGGTCCTGACCTAAATCCAGAAAGTGGGTCTGTAGGGTGTGTTAGCTGGAAGCACAGGGTATAAGTTAGGAGCAATGAGGGGTAAACCTGAAGAAACAATTCAGGATGCTGAGCAGGGACTTGTGAATGACTTGATGGGCAGTCAGGAGCTACTGAGGATTCTGGGGCTACTTTGCATGACTATACTATAGTGTCTCTGAAGAAGAGGAGCTGGGGTGCATTACATAGCATGGATTCCCTGATGAGGAGGCTGGAAACCAGCAGAGTGGTTAAGTAACAATTGATTTGGTCCAGGGAAGATGTGTGGATGCAGGATGACCTCCAATGGGAGATCAAGGTAATGACGGAGACATCCAGCAATGTAGTACCCAGTGGATGATTGAATTTGAAAAAGAAGGCCTTGGTTGAGAGGAATTACTATGTCAAACGTGTGGAAAAAATTTGATTTGGGAGAGGATGGGTAGGAGACCCTGAGGAGACATCCGTGTGAAAATAGGGCCATAGTAGAGAGGGCCCATGGGGCTATGGTGCAGATCTGTAGGTCCTGGTGTATAGCATTTAGCTAAGTTATGGAAAGGGAGTTGAAGGGGAACTGTTAAGAGCAGTGGCCACAGCAATCATTCAGGAGGGGAGAAGGATCTAGTGAGGGATGGGGGAAGTTCAAGAGGGAAGAGAACTGTCAGGAGGCACATTCCTTTTTGCGCACCTTTGTGGATTAGGTGCTCCAACACATCACAGTGACCATACTCGGCGGCGACACCCAAGGGTGTGACTCCAAATCCATCCCTCAGGTAGACACTGCCTCCGTGACTAAGTAGCAGAGTTATGATATCTTTACGGCCTTGTTTGGCTGCTTCATGCATTGCTGACCATCGTTTGATGAAGGGTTGGTCAAGGCTAGCGTTGTGTTTTATGAGAGCAGACACCATGTCATAGGAGCCCTTTTTCACAGCTGGAAGATGGTTTAAAAAGAATATCAATAGTAAGTTCATGAACACAAATGCCTTCGAGGGTATTAGGCTAATTAAAAAAATGTACTATGTACTATTGGTGTAGATATTAATTCTTCTCTTTCTTCTACAAGAGAATATTGGAGTTTTTTTTGTTGTTGTTGTTTGTTTGTTTTGTTTTGGTATATACCCTTTCCACATCTCATACTCCTAATGTGGAGTGTAAGCGTGCAAGGTGATACTGCCTTTTCCTTACAAGCTTGACTTGAAGAGGGTACCACGGAGAAGAGTGTCTATTGGTAAGATAGAGTGTTATATGTGATTTTTCTAAATACTTATTTCTTCATCCACAAAATGAAAATGTTTGTCCACTGTTGGATTATATAAATTAAATAAGATATATAACACATTTAGTACATATTTAGGGGCATAATAAATATTACTAACATCATTCATCACTTCTAAGATCCTGGAGCATATGGTAAATATTTACCAAGATTCCCATTCCAGCTAGAAAAAGCCCAGACTCCCCATCAACCTCTCTCCCCCGACAATGTAGCAGTATTCAATGAATTTCTCTTTCCCATACTCCTAACAGGAAGTTGGCAATAGTAATGCTTAGGGTCTAGGTAGGTCAGTTATTCTAAACAGATGAAGCATGTGACAGCTATTGTACTACAATTTCAGAGTCTCACTAAATCAGATGTTTCTCTTTCCCTCTGTTTATTTCTAATCAGTGACATCACACTGTTAAAAGAACCCCCCTTTGGATCATTAAGCCATGGTTCCCATTTAGACATAAATACTTGTGCAAGAGATAATGTATTTCTCTCTTGTCAGTAAGCAAATTCCTACAACACAGCAGGTGGTACCTCTCTACACAAGGAGATAGTTGTACTCACCCCCCTTCCTTCCTTCCTTCCTTCGCTTATTAAATAGATACCAGCTCCGTGAAAGGCCTAGGCATGGGGGACAATGGGAAAAAGACACACTTGGTTCTCACTGATCTTACTGTCTAGACAAGAAGCTTATACTTTGAAGGGAGCCTGATTAAAAATCTTGAGCAACTCTTCACCTTTGCTGGTGAAGATAGGAAAAGTGGAGCTATAGAACTGAGAGGCAAAATGCAGAGAAGACCAAGGGTCAAATCAAGGAAAGGTCTCTGTCTGCGTTAAAGGAGGACAGAGACAAACTGCCTACTTCATTTGGAGGCAGACAGGCCATCTGCAGTGAGTTTTCAGCCTTTTTCCTGCTCGTGTCTAAAGTAGAATTTGTTGACAAATGCCTTTCTCTGAATTGCCCACCTGCCACTGGCAGCTCTAATTACAGTGAATTACCTCATCCTAGCTGGTGTTATTGCAGAACAAACATCAATAAGTAAAACGAACTAAGAGTTATGTGTCCTCATGTATCTTCTTGCTCCCATTGCATTTTTTTCTTATGCAGAAAAAATGTATTAAAGTAATCAACCTCTTCCTGCATCATCTGTTTTCTTGTTGTCTGAATCAGAGAACATATTGATTAGAGATATTTGTCATCCTTCTGAAAATAACAGCATAAATGGACTATATTCAGTTTTAAATAGCTTTAAAACAAATCTTTACCTGCAATTTAATTTTTTTGGAACTAATAAAAACCTATTTCCCTTAGAAATGAAACTGTAAATCACAGGGTGCCATCCCAAGTTAATCCACACATACTTAACCAGAAAAATGATGGAAACGATGAAAATTAGTATGGCACAATATTTGTGTAACATAAGAAAAATAAAAATGGAATAAATTATATATTTAATAATAATGGCTAAAGAGAACCAAGCTTCACATGAAGTGTTAGGGAATTAGAGGGGGAAAATTTTGCAAGGTTTTACATAGATTCCAAGCACTTTTGAACATTTTATAATTTGCTGGCAATTTTGCTTTTACTCTAAATTTCTTTCATTTTCTTCTTTTTCTGCATATATGTGTCTTGCTCTTGTCATTTTCTTATTACTATCTATGAATTAGTTCTGACTCATATGACATACACAGAGATATTTTGGCAAGATTGAAAGAGGAGTTAGAGAAGAGTGTGTATATTGACTTGCAAGTAAGAAAATCTCTGAAATAAAATTAATTGATCTGTAAATGGTATAAACTGTGGGGAAATGAGGGGTAGTGGGGCTGAGACATTGCTTCAGAAAAATCCCCAGGTTTCCTCTGAGCCTGGGCCCCTCTGGATGGGATGATCTTGTGACTGTCCAGCTGGAGAAAGGTGACACCAACTTCAGAAGGATGTGCAGTCAGGGAATCTGAGTGTAAAAAAAACAATTCCCTTAGTAACTGTCAGATCATCACAAGTCATATATCTCCCTCTCAGCAAGCAACAGTAATGTGAACGTCGTACATCAAATATTAGAATCGAGGGCCAGATGGCTGATGAGGAAAAAGAACCCTGGAGGACTCAAAAGTGATTTGTTTTGGTCATTTTAGGATATTCCATAAATAAAGACAAAGATAACAGCATATGATTAAGAAAATAAAAATGTAGTGTTTAATTATCTTCCTCTGTGACTCCTGGCTGGGCATGGTGGTGCAAGCCTGTAGGTGGCAGCCTTAGGAAGCCACAGTCAGGACCAGGGATCACGGCTCAAGTCCTGCTGGGGGCACATAGCGAGACCTAGTCCCAAAAAAATAGCTGGTCATGGTGGCCCGCACCTGTAATCCCAGCTATCTGGGAGGCTGAGCCTGGGGATTGCTTGGGTCTGTGGTACCCCGGGGCAATGTGAGTCTCTGGTTCCACGGGCAAAAATAGCGAGACCTAGTCTCCAAAAAAAAAAATTTTTTTTAAAAAGACCTTACTCCCTCCTCTTACTTTTACTGTCAGACACAAATTTAAAATGACTCTTCTAATCTGAGCATATATCCTGTGGCAGGGGGCTTGCATATTTACATTTTCTCTAATTTTTATGATAATTCTGCATGATAGATATTCCTATTTTACATAGGAGAAAACAGGCTTATGACTGTAGTCTTATAGCTAGGATTTAAATCCACAGAGTTGAGGTGGAAAAGTCCAAATTTTTATTCCATCACTTACATCGTTAAGGGAAAGGAACTGTTATGTCTGGCACCTGTAGGAAATCTCTCCTTTCTGGGTCTCCATAAACAGACCTGCCAGTTCTTCTTGGTCAACAAACAACAATCTACACAAGACTGCGAAGAAGCTGATCAATGACTTTGTCAGATTTGTGTTTCCTTCAGGCATTTCCTTCAGGTTTCCCTTTAGGTCATTGTGTGAATTCACTGATGGGAGCCCAATCCCCTGTATCGGTGCTGCTTAGACTTGACCAACTATTTCCTTCTGTTTCAGTTTCATTGTTCTGCTGTGCATCTGATTTTCTCTTTGGAATCTCCTCCCACCTTCCACCTTTGTTTTCTGGCTACTTATCACACACACAGCCCTCCTAGAGCATATGCTTTTACAACTTGTACCTCTGACAGCATACAACTGCCAGGTCAGGTCCCTCCTGGTTACCTGGTCCTGAAAGATATGGTCATCATTCACACTTGACCTCTGATTTTGTGTGAGACAGAAAAACAAACTCACAGTGCAAGTGAGATGGAGTTAGGAGTTCAAGGAATGACAGGAGATGAGATCACATAATTGTAGACGATACACAGTAGTTTGCAACAAAATACTTACTAAAGATTTCTTATTTGTCTCAAACTCTGAAGGAGCAAATGAAAAAGTCACTTACCAATCAGAAGTGGTGTTTCTCCTTTATCATTTTTGGTGTTTGGTTGTACTCCCTTTTCTAATAAAGTTCTTACATTTTCCACCAGACCAGCTTTGATTGCCAAAGTCAAGGGCGTTTCTCCATCAGCGGTCTTAAACTCCCAGAGGGTGTTATAGGATGCTGGGATGTGACAGAATTTTTTTAAAGTCAAAAATCTTGAGCATCTCTCCTGCCCACCTGTGTCTATGCTAGCATCTCTTTCTTCAACCTACCACTTCTAACCACAGCTCTTCCACCCACTTGTGACAGATCTTTTGGGGACAACTCTTTCTTCAGTCCCTCTGTCAATGCATGCGTCCTTTTTACCTCTTTCCCTTTTTATATAATAAACCTTCCCTTTTAGATATATAAAAAAAGTTAAAAAATCTTTACTTAAAGTATATCTCATAGGTCAGGATAAGGCAATATTTTATATTAAATTGAAAAAAAATTGATGAAAGAGACAACTGAAAAAAGATATAATCAAAGTTTATCAAATGGAGATGAATATGTTTAGATGACAATGGACTTGCTAATCACACTGGCAACTAGAGAACCAACACTTAATTAAAGGTGCTTTTAAAAGAAGAATCAGGTTGTGAATTATCATTTCTTAATACTTTGTAACACAACTATTAAGTCCTTTGAATGATTATTTACATTGCATCTGAAATTGATTTTTGCCAAATGAAGTCAGTGGGCATAGAAGTTGGAATGAATTGTTAGAATGTGTTAGAAAAGAAATACCATGCTAAAGGTCATCTTCTAGATATATCTATCTGCCTAACTATGTGAGTACTTATTGTTTTTAGCATGTTGGCTGACTAGCTGATTTTCAAGTAGTTGTCATCTTCTAGAATACAGAAATAGAAAGCAACAAGCAATATTGAAAGTTGAGAGATAGTACATTCTTAGTTTTTCTAAAATGCTAGGTATGGAAAACACTGTTAGAATTTCAAAATTTTTATTAAAATACAACCTAAGATTACTGTCTGCATTATGAAAAGACTAATGCAAGTTAAGGGTCAATATTGTACTATATAATAATCTCTTGGAAACTATTACCTTGGGAGATAATCCAAAATGGAAAATTAACAACTGAATACCAATAAGAAAAGTCTTTACATTTAAATGAATTAATTCATCATGAATATAAACTTTTATAAGTTAAAGGTAGAAAATCACTTGCCAATTTTCCTGCCAATTTGGACTCTGTATCCTGCATTCTCAGAATAACGGAAAGGGTGAATCCTGAACATGGCAAAACATGCTGATTTTTGTACTCTATTGAAAATCTGGGTATTACCTTTTCCAAATTCCAAATCTTTTGTTTTGATTTTTTCTTTTGTTTGTTCATTGGAGACTCTCACAAATTTCTTTATTTTTACTTCAGGTTTGGTCAAAGGAATTCTATGTTCTCTTACCATCTAGAACAATTTCAAGGATTTGCTGAATGGGCTGAACAACAGCTTCATGCAGTGGGAACCATCCCTTTTCATCAGCTTCATCCAATGCATATTTACATTTCACATATTCCTGGAGCTCAAAAATGTGGCCTGAATGAAAAACACGAGCTGATAACAAATGTTGCATGGCTGTTCCATCCTAGCACAGGCAACACTTCCATTTACCTTGTTTTATGGCCTCCACAAGTTTTCTGTTTTGATCACTTAGTGGTACAAATCTAAAAGAGAAAAGCATATAAGCCATATTTATCTGAGCAGTATACTTCAAAGAAACCAAGTGCTTTAATTTCCTTGAGTTTAATACATAATCAGGATTTTAATATTTTTTATAATATTTAAAGATTGTTAAATAGAAAATGTATATAGCTGATTTTATCAACCTAAAAATTATAAGTATCTAAGAGATAGAAAATATGTTTTATACATTACATCTAGGAATATTAGTGAAGATGACAAAATATTACTATGTTGTCTCAGAAATTTGTCCTAAGCAATGAAGAGGAACAAACAATTGGAGTCAGAGTCAGAAGAGACAGGTTTTGTCATAATGTAATCTGTGGAGACTGGTTAGCCTCTCTGAGTGATGGTTTCTTCATCTCTAAAAAAGATGGGATTAAGGGAAGGGGTAGAGCACAAGAGATTAAGATGGTACACAAGTGATAAGATAATGGGAGAACCTTGGGGTAGACAATGATGTATTATTTATGTATATATATATATGTATATATGTGTGCAATCAATGAAAAAGGTAAAAAAATTAAAAAAAGATGGGATTAGATGGTGTTAAAAAATTAAAACAAATTATTAAAAAATAATAACATTAAATTTTAAAAAGATGGGCTTAAATAGAATGAAGGTTTCTTTCAAATTTAAAAGCTGTGTTTATAAGTGTTTGCTGCTTTGGACTTAACCATTGCTAATTAATAATTTCTTACTTGGGAGCTTATGATACACACTGCAAGTTAGAATCCTTAATCAACTGTTCCCCAAGTGAAAACAGGCTGAGCACTTACTGAATAAACTCCCTCTCATTGGCCCAGCAGGAATTGATTTCAACCCTCCTGGCAACTCTCAGGTGTGTGTTTATTTAAAGGAAACAGGGAATTTCATAATAAATTAACTTAACTCTATTAAACAGAAACATTTGCTGGCATTCTAGTGCTGTGAATGCCTTCCTGGGAACTGTGAGTTTCTAAAAACTCTTGCTGATAAAGGAAAAATTACAGAGAACAGAAACTTAATGTAATATGCCCATTTTTTGAAAACTCAACAGCATAATTTTGTAGCAATGAATATATTCAAAAGCACTTTGAATTTCAAAATTAAGGACTCTACATACTATTCTAGAATGTGAAGATAAACTGAAGTTTACTTTTGTTAAAATTATTTTTGTTATAATGTGTCTTGTTTAAGACAGAAATCTGATTTCATGTTTTTAATTCTTTAATCCATTCTAGCATCAAATACAAGTTATATGTATAATTTGTTATAATTTTTATCTTTTGGGTAGTAGGTAATAGGTTAGGCCATGGGTTCTATATTACTTTGTCTGATATAACAGAACTCTTTTCCCATTTATTGACCATATGGGCAGAGTGGGTTATCATTATTTTTCATATTTTAAAGATGCAAAAATGGAATGTAATGCTTAGAAAGATTGAGTTAGTTAATGGCCAAGTGGACTCTAGAATATACAAAATAGACCTCAGTATACTTTGGGCATTAGGTGTGAAACTGTACTTGCAAATGTATTCACATTCTTCTTTTTTATTCTATATTTATTTAGAAAATAGGTGTCATGTACAACTATATGCAAGAAGGAACTTCCCACCTAGGTTATTTCCATACTCCATAAAGATGGGGACTTATGGGAGGTCATATTGCTAAAAACTTGGTGTAATGACCCCAGTAAAGTCATTAGATTTCCTAGCAAAAAAGAAGGGCAAATATTTTCTTGGAAGAGGAGTCAGGAATACTGTTCATTTTGCCCTACTACAAAATGAATTCCATAAATCAATCCTGTTGATTCTAGTCAATGTGAATGTTACCTTTCAGGATAAAAGACACTTTTGCTGTCTTCAATAGATTCCTGAATACTGAGTTGAATATCATAACTTGCAAGATGATCTTCTTCGGGATCATCATTAGTATCCATGCCTGGACCTAGTTTTGAAAGTGGCAGTGTTTTAATGAGCAATGACAACAGAACAGTGCATGGAATTAACATGCAAGATACAACATAAAAAACTAAAATGCATTCACTCATCTACATTTAACAAACACAAATACAGTTTACTTTGGAATGATAAAACCCAGTCTAATTTTGTGATGCAGGTTGAGAGATGAACTTTAGATAAAATGGAAACCTTTTGTCTGTCTCGCCCCCTCTGGCACACTAGAGGGTGGGCAACAGCATGTCTCTCACCTGTAACCCAGCTTCCTAACTTCTTTGGAATGTTCTAAGAGACATATGACCTATTAGTTATGACTGTTACCCCCAAAGGTAAATTCTCCTGTTATCACCCATACCCCTGCTGTATGGCACCTAAGCTGTGGGAATCAGGTTACTTCCTCATTAGCCCATTGTGACAATTTCTCTGTTAGGGTATATAATGGGCTTCTTAACTTCATTAAAGTTGGACCTGGACCTGCTTCCCGGAATCCCCGTTCTGTGGGCTAGCCTCACAGATCCCTATCAATCTCTTCCATCTTATTTCTTCTTCTTTCCCACATGTGACTCCTAACAATTGGTGCTCGACGAGGGGCATTTTAAACCTGTCCTTTGGATATCTAATTTGCTCATTTTTTGCTTTCTTTGCAGTAGTGACAACAGTTGGGCTTACTTACTTTTTCCCATGAGTCTGACTTACACTGATTTTAATCCAAGAGTTTTCTCAACACACTGCTTTACACAGCACATTTGAAAACTCAAACTGAGACATTCACACTCTTTGCTTTTATTCTATGCTTGCTGTGCTTGCTTATCTGCTAGTTTATTCCTCCTTCATTCCAGAAATCTGATGTCAGCCTGAAATTGCAGTTGTTTCTGTATTTGATATTTCTTCTCTAAGAGATTTCACACTCTTTGAAGTATAGGGTCTACCTCACTCATTTCTGCAACCCTTACAACTTTACAAAGTACTTGCCACAGAGAAGCCTCTCAGCAATGTTCCTTGAATGAAAAAGGAGCATTACAATTGTTGTGACTTAGTCTTGCCCTTGGGAAATTTGACAGCAAATAGAGAAAGACACTGAGAAAACTTCTACCTTTGCTTTTCCTGAGAAACTACTGTCTAATTTCACATATGAAATTAACAGTTTTCAAAATTCCAAAGCACTAAAATAAGACTACCAAAACCAAAACAGTTAGATTCACTTGGAGAACTTTTTCACTGACTAGCTCAATTGGGTGTGAACAGACCACATACTTTCTGGAATCTTCAGAAAATTCATTTATATTGTTTTGTGCCACCTGCATTTCCTGGCAGATTGGCTAAAGGGCATCTTTAATACAGTTAGGGATGCTGGAACTGCTACTATAGGGGCAGGCAAAATAGCTTTATTAAGTTAAGTGAGGCTTAATTATGGGAACTTCCAGCAGGTGAATCAACTTGGCAAACAGTAAGAGTAAAAATGAACCCCTACTTTTGAAGGGTCAAACAGAAATGTTGATGAACTGACTTGTGCAGTTTATTGGTGACTGTTTCCGTTTTCCCTAATCCATCCATTTGTTTCACCAAATCAGACATGCCCAAGGGATTCTGTAGGGCAAACACTACACAGAAGTTCTAGCTGAGGAAATCCAGCCAGATATCCCTTCACTGAGCTGCTTATGCTGGCAGAGAGCAACTCAAGGAAGCATCATCTTTCCCTCATTTGTACCAAGAGATATGATCTGAACTGAACTTTCTTGAATGTAAGGATGTGAAACAAAAGAGACTTAGTTATGTATTGTGTTGGATAATCAATGAGGCGAGATAGACAGGACATCCTTTATTGTTTAGTATTGGCCAATCTTCCCAAAGTGGAAGGGTCTTTGGATTTGGTTACTCTCCTTCAGGGAGGATAGAGATACTATGACTGTCATCTTCATGATGTTTCTTATATCTTTTCATGGTTACTATTTGGCCTCAGTTTTCTGCTTTCTGAGTTGTCTTAATGGTAAAGTTGTAAGGTATGACTAGTCTCAGAGCACCATTTGAACAACTGAGATACAGACTTACTCAACTCCATCTCTAGACCAGAGACCAGCCTGCCTCTGTGGAGGAAGATTCCTCCACAGTGGAGAAATCGATTCCCCATTCCTTCCTCCAGCTTATTTCTATCCATTACAAATCATAGCTTTTGACTAGTCCATCTACTCTAAAAATGATATGTGAAAAAGTAGTTTTACCCCATTGGCTAACAGGAGTGAGTATCTCTCATGACTCTCAGGCCAACTGCTTCATTTTTAGAGGAAAAAAATGTAGTAAGTGTAGAAATTGTTAAGTTGACTAACCAATGTGAAATTATTTTGATTAGTGGCACTGTTCAAACCAAAATATATTATTTATAGGAAATTTAGCACTGTATATTTTTTCAAGGGCAAATAAAACAAGAACAGTATTCTGTGGAGAATTTCAAAAACACTTTGTTTTGAAGTTGACACTTGCCTTATCTCTTCTCACTCTTCAAGGTTAAAGTCAAACTTATAAAGCTCATTCTGCACGCTCATAGTAGTCACGATCCCTGACCAATAGACAGACTGCATACAAACCCAGTGGCATCATTGTGATCTTATTTTTCATTGTTTTAGACCAGTGGCCTTGGAATAGGATGGAGAGAATAGAGACATGATTGGAGGCTGCCCTACCAAGCCTGCTTCCTCATTCCATGCTATCTTAGTCTCCTCAAAAGGCCCAAGCAAGCTCCAAGGATCCTGCTCACCAAAAAGATTCAAATGGTAATTTATTTTTCATGTAACATTTACCAGTTCCTTGTGTACCTCCTTCCCCTAGAATGTAACCCAGTCAGAACAAAGAATGAAGCTATCTCCAGTGCTTAGAAAATCTGTGTTTCATGGCTCATGATCTCTAATGTGTGTTGAATAGGAGAATGAATGAATTAGTCAATGAACACTACATTTAGGGTCTGTTTTATTCTTAATACTGATTACTTTCCCCATGTCAGCAGTCTTTTTTACCCATTAAGCAGATTTGATTACTCACATTTCTTAACTTCATTTTTTCTTACTTTTATGCTTTTCAGACTTTTTCTTCTTCATTGATAAGTCCCTCTCAGTTGTACTACAAACATGGTGCACCCTGACTCAACTTCAACTCAAGAGATTGCTCCTATGGAAACCGTTGCTGAAAGTCTCCATTTTCTCTCTGGCTTTCCTTATCTGTGAATATTTTACCTTACACCAATTTTTTAACATCTGGAGTTTACACTCACTAGGTGTTTGCTTTGCATTTTCTTCACCTGTCTTCATTTGGGGTATTATTTTTCTGAGGGGGAAAAAACCTTTCACTTTATTTTCTTTAATATATTTTCTCTCTACATGTCCACTCGTTATTAAGGGGCAGTTCTCAGTAACCAAAAAAAAAAAAAAAAAGTTGACGCAACTACTAGGAACAGGCATCAAGACCTCAGCACAATTAGATGATGAAGTTAAACCTGTTGCATGACTTGTTGCCTTTCTCACTGATCTAGCTCTGTGGTCAAAGGGGGGTTGTATAGCTCCAGGATTAGTAACAGGATACAGAGACTTTCACCTATTTAAACCTTGTTTGAAATGTGGGCTTGTAGCTTGTAGACACCATACACTCCTTAGAGAAACTGATTTGAGCAGGGCTGGGGAGGGAGGGCAGGGAGATGGAAAGTTGTTTTGTTTTTTTAATTAGCGTCTTTAACATCCAAAAGAAAGTATTTGAGAGTTAACTGTTTTGTATCCCTAAAGACAGCAGGGTAGAAATGGTCAAGAACAACCACCCAACACAAGCTGTCTCCAACCTTTTTGCTAAAGCTTGGGCTGAAGGGAAGATCTGTGTGCTGGACTAAGGCTTTGGACACCAAGATGCAATGAGAAGTGGAGAGTTACTGTCTGGAGCTCATGTGTGAAATGATGAGGATGCAATCCCCACTGAAGGCTGCCACAGTATACTGGAAATTAATAAAGCACTAATTGGAAATCTAAGGAAAGACCAGAGAATATTTCAGTCTTCCTTGACTCATTCATAGGTGACCTGCTTATCAATCTGGGGAAATTAATTGACCTTTTTTAAATTATAATTTTCCATTTAAAACTCGGTCTTGTTTGGGAGAAGCCTGCACATGAGATTTATTCTCCATTCATTTGTAAAATCATTGGGATAATCATACTCAATCATTAGCCTTTTCTATTATTGCACTGGGTAAGCTTGTTTAGGATCAGAAACAAATTTGATGAAAGCAATGAATTCTCTTTCCAGAAGGATTTAGACACATTCAACATCTTTTTTTTGAGACTAGGTCTCGCTATTTTTGCCTGTGGAACAGCAAGCTTACGTTGCCCATGGTACCATGACTCAAGCAATCCGCAGCCTCAGCTTCACAGGTTGCTAGGATTACAGGTGGGTGCCACCACACCAAGCTATTTTTTGGGACAAGGTTTCACTATGTTGCCCCGAGAGGGACTCAAACTGTGATCCCCAGGCCCCGCCACAACTCCATAAGCTGTCGCTTACAGGCACGCACCACCGTGCCTGGCCTCACATTCAACAACTTAACAAAACTGTTAAGTCTTGCAAAGTTTTAGGGAGTTCATGGGTCGTCTGAAGTACTTTCATATACACTAGGTAATGAGTCACTCAATTTAGGTTTCCTAATGTTAAGTATACTATTCAGATATTGATATTTATTAGTTCAATGTATAATTAGGTTGAGTAAAAACATAGATTTAAATAGTGGGAAAAGGGAATGTTTGGAGATCATTTAAGTTTCAGAATATCTTTGGTGATTATTAAAATGGTGAGTTGAATAACAACCATTAATTATCTAGTCTTTGCTACTCTATTTTCAATCCTAGCTCCAGTTTTACTTTGTAGGCATGATAGTTGCAGCATAAGAGGAAACTTTGGCTTCAAGAGATTAAAAGACCCACTCTAAGTGAGGGCAGAGCATGGGGGAACTTCATTTTCAAAGTCTTTCCAAAGTTGCAGAAAAACAACCCACAGTGTGCTGTCCTTAAAAGAAAACATTCTGGTCTTGCATTTCACAGCCAGCTCTTGATGACAATAACTTCCAAAAATAAAAAATAGCTTCCAGAGACACATAAATCTTTATCCTTGGCTTGGTGCAATACAGCTCTGTGCTTCTTAGGGTGGTCTGAGGTGTCCTAAACTTGCCTCCATTCATGTGTTTTTTATTTTGTAATCTAAACATTATTGTCCTAAGAAATAGAATCAATATACCAGTAGTTGCTTGCCTGAAACAGTCAGGAGGTTGGGGTAGTGTTACAAGGCATGATGCAGTTGTGGACATGAGTACCCAGCATCTCTGACTCTCTGTATCGGATTCACCCCACAACCTCCAAATACTGGTCCACAATGACATCGAACTGCTGATAAGGTGTGAGACTCCTCAGACATTCTCTTGAAACATGGATCCTCCCAAAGCAAAGACCATATCGATGCTGCTTTTCCCTGAACCAAAGCAAATTTATCTCTATTCCCTATGACCTGTCTGATTGATTTACTTTTAATTCCATCCAAGCTTAGTGATACTACTTACTCTTACACTTATCTTGGGCATAACAAATTGAAACTATTTCTATGGTTCTGAAAATGACTAGCTTTAAGAGTTCTCAGAGTGGACTTCCATAGTACAAGGAGAGGCTTTGTGTCTATAAATATCACACTGCCTCCGGCACTTGTCACCTCAGTGTAATTCTGCTACATCAGTGAGAGTTTGTCCTATAAGATTTATTGTTCCACTTTCCAGTGTACCCTTTGAAATGCCAACAACATCACACAGGTCCCCAGTGTAGAGCCAGAATCTCTTAGACTCATTACTGAAGTGGCATGAAATGGGAAATGTGATAGAAGCTCTAAGACTAAGGCTCGTGGGAGGTGATAAAAGAGCAAGGGAAAGGGCAATACAGTAACATTTGCTTTCTTCATAGTTATATACAAGATCAACCCAAATTCAAACCCTGAGATTCTAAAGGTGCTACTAGTTATGCTGGGTGGAATGGGGGAACTCCGAGAGGCTGAAGATATTTTCTTTTACCTTAGAATTGCTGTAGTTCTTGAGTAACAATCTCATCTACCAGAGGTTCCAGAGAAAATCACCAAGATTTGTCCTGTAGAGGAAGAGCAAATGTTAAAAGGCATTTTTATGTTTTGGTTTGTTAAGAAAATAGTTATTATATATAAAACAATAAGATTTCTTATTTGCATTCAATTATTTTGTTTTGTTTTCAATTCTTGTTTTTAAAAGATGCACTTGGATGATTTATATATGTTAACTCAAATATATATAGGAATCAATGAGCAAAATTTTAACTTTAATTTAGTGTCTAAACACTTATTTTTTCAGAATTCTGTAGCACAGAATGGCAAATCAGATAAATGGTTTCATTAGTCTGATTTTATCAACACAGTCGACTGTTCATGAGATTTCAGAGCTTAAACTCTGTCAAAATCAGTTTCCATCCCATAGATATAGGTGACATTTATTTATAATAATAAGTTACAGAAATTTTCTCTTCCTGGTGTTCACTTCTGTTAGAGAGAAAGTCTAAGGGTACAGGAAGAACTAAACCACTTCAAACAGTATCTTTCTCAACAGCACCACTTCATAAGTTTAACACATATACATGCATCTTGGTCTAGAAAACAAATACTACTTTTATGTTGCTTCAGTGACATAGAGTGAGATAGAACTTGACATTTTAGAGATGATATAAAAGGCAACATGGGCATATTGCTTTCTAGATACTAGTAATGATTATCTGATAGATGAAGACCATCACTGCTTGTTGACTGAATTATAAGAAAATGTTCAAATAGATACTACACAAAAAGAACAGGAGTAGATAAACCTAATGTTTCCTCATGCACTTTTGTCAAATTCACCTCTATTTTAGAAACTGAATTAACTGAAGCTTAATATCTATGTAATTACATTAATGATAGAAGCTACCAACTTAGTTTTGTTTATCTCTAGGGTCATAATACAAAAATCAGAAAATTTAATTCTTGCTATTGATTTCCAAGTTAAGTCTAATTATGACAGAAATAGAGGAAGATACATATTAGTTTTTTAGTTTGTTTGTTTGTTTGAGGCTAGGTCTTGCTATTTTTGCCTGTGGAACCGCAGGCTCTCGTTGCCCGGGGTACCACAGACTCAAGCAATCCTCAGCCTCAGCTTCCCAGGTAGCTGGGATTACAGGCAAGTGCCACCACGCCCAGCTATTTTTTTGGAACTAGGTCTCACTACGGGCCCCAGGTGGGACTCGGACCACAATCCCTAGCCCCTGCCGCTTCATAGGCTGAAGCTTACAGGCATGAGCCACCATGCCCAGTGAGGAAGATACATATTAGATTTTGAAAATGACACACAGTATAGGGTAGAGTTTTAGGTTCACAAGGATGTGGGTTTGTTGGGAAATATAAACTTACAGAATGGAAAATAATAGAGCAAATGTGATCTGTAGAAAGGAAATTTGAAAGCTGTGACATGATCACAAGTTAGCATGAAAATATAATTTTAAAAAGTTTTAGCCTTTGTAATTTGACAGCTAGGAATATTTCTTCTGGAAATGGTCAGAGATATGGGAAAAGAGTTGTATGTAAAAATGTTTATCCTTGTTATATGAAGACTGCCAGCACATGAGAAACAACACAAAATGTCTAGCAGGAGGGGATATGTGTAAGATACTTTGTGCACATCCAAGCAATGGCAAACTATCTTATGGAAATTCATATCCCTGAAGAATACTTAATGTCCTGGATAAAGTGTCAGATATGAGAATGATACCTTTTAATTAGCTATACTGAGCTACTTTGAAGAAAATAAGATTGATATTATGGAGGGGAAGTTTACAAAGTCCTCTAGTAAGCTGGTCTAGATCTGGCTTAAAGTGTTGAACCTCATTTCCTGAATGACCAGGGATCTTGGAGATATCAAAAAGTGAGAAAATAGCTTAAGCTTATAGTATAGCAGGTAAAATCCAGTGGTGAGAGTTTCTAGGTTTGAGAAGGAACAGAAATCTGGATGATGGTACATTTACCTGGGTTATCAGAGCAAAGGCTTCATTACCTAAGTTATTGTATCTGTCTATATGACACCAAAATTTTATATTCCACTAATTAATGAGTGGCAGCTCTTGAAGAAAATGATACCAATTATAAGCAATAAAGTAGCAGCATTTACTTTCACAACTGAGTTATAAGGTGAGTAAAAAATATTTTGGTTACACTAATTAGCAACAAGTAAAATTAAAATTAATTAGCTCTGGACCCTAATAAAATGTATTATGCTTACACACATATACAGGTCTACATATTGGTCTACATCTACATGAACATATGCACTTTCTCTGAAAATATTTGTTCCTGGACATGGCATATTTCATTTGACAAGATATCAGTTCCAATTCAAATCTTTCACCATTTTAAACTCAAACCATAATGAACCATTGTATTTCTTCATATCATTTTGAAATCATACATACATCACTGATTTTTTTCTGATGGGCACAGGTGATACAAATTCTGCCGACCTAGGTTTATAAGGACAACAAACAAACATACAAGACAAAAAAATTAAAACTGTCAACAAAACTGAGGCATAGAGCAAGAGAAGGGGAGGAGGAAAACATCAGGGGAGGGATGGGAACAAGAGATTAGGATGGTTCATGTGTGTTAAGGTGGTGGGAGAACCTCAGAGTAGACAATGATGTAAAAAATATATACGTACAATCAATCTAAAAATAAAATTATAAAAAAAGAACAACAAATCCTGCCCTCCTGGATTGATGGCTTCATTATCTGTATCTGACACTGTTTCCAGTAGTCAGTGCATATTACCTGAGTTTAATCAGTAATTAAACTCCTTTCAAATGTAGTAGCAGAATTCTAGAGCTTATTTGGTACTTTTAACACAGTTCCTCATCCTTGAATGATAAAATTACACTCATTATTTCCTTTTCTAGAATCACAGACTTCAGAGTTAAAGGCCATCAGATAGCCACTTCATTAATATGCCCAACAGTTAATTATCCAGTCTCAACTTGAATCTTACTGTATCTGCACATAGTCTTTGATCTTTGGATGGTTGCAACAATTAGGGAAAATGTTTATACTGAATGCATCCCCTTGAATCACTATTCTTTGATACTAGTTGTACTCCTGGGAGACATAATGAGAAAATGTTATTTTTCTCCCACATAGGAACTCTTCTAATAATTCCCAGGAAGGGTCTCTCCTTCTCGGGACAACTGTTCCTCCTATGGTGTGGTTTCATTTCCTGTTATTATCTTGACTGCTTTCTTGTATGCACACTCATTTATCCATCTCTTTCTAAAATTGCCTCTGGACCATGGTTGTGATGGTAATGTAATAACTGTAGTCAGATTAATATGACATTATTCTAGATCTGTTAATTTAGCCCAGGCTTGGAGGGGTTTTTGAGCTATCATATAACAAACTTGATTTAGAGCCCAGCTTTCCCAAACTCTACCTGTATTTTGGCCACATCATTGCTCTGCAGGACTTTATTACAGTCCATTTCTTCTTCTTTTTTTTTTAAAGATTTGATTCTTATTCCAGTCTGCTAGGACCCATTATTTTTTCTCTACTTTCAAGTATTATTATTCTATTTGTAGTTTAATAAGCATGTTTTCTATTTGTCTGCTGATGATAAATGCTGAACAGAGTTGGCACAGGAAAGAGGCCTTCAGTTGACATTGATGTATTATTTAACACTCCTGAAGAAAAGTTGCTTATCTAGTGATAAATGCTCCCCAAGACACCACTGTCTAGTACTAATGTCTTCTTTTTGATAACAAGAGACTCACCAAGAGATACTGCCAAATATTTCATTGAAGGTAAATGCAAAGCAAATTACCTACCACTGTTCCCTTTTGTACTAATCACATAGATAAAGGAGGAGAGTTGACCTACCAATTCTTGGGGATTATTGTTTTTTCCCAAGGATTTTCATTCTTTGTTTATTCAAAACTACAGATTCAATGTCTGCTAAGGTGTTGATCGATGACTTCAGGGAGTTTGCTGTTTTTGAATAATTCACTCTAGATCCTGCTCAAGAAACAAACTGTCTCTCCTCCCTTACAAGGTTTAGCACACTACAGAAAATAATTACTGTATTTAATGTAGTCGTTATTATATGTAGCATCTATCACGTGCTGTTCTGTCACATGTGTTAGTTTAAGTAGTATAAACAGTGAAATGTTATTTAATTTGCACAACACATCTTATCCCCATTTTACATATGAGGACATGGACGTACAGAGTGGCTAGGTAACTGGTCCAAGCCCACACATCTAAGCAGGTGGGTGGAGATACAGATGCAAACTTGCATCTACAAAGGCTTAACCACTACAAAGACTTAACCACTAGCCTTAAAAGTCTTGGCTGAGCTGTTGTAATGGAATTAGTGAAGATGGCCTCATTTTGTAACCCTAAAATAATCCTAAGAAGTTTTCTAAAATAACAACTCAATAGCCACTATAGCTATCAAATCACTTCAGTAGAGATGTAAAGATTCCAGTCATATTTTATAGGATTTCCATAAAAGCAACTGAAATAATAAAATTATGATATTTATGGCAATAATGTAATATTTTCAGCACATGGCAGTGTTTAGGGCTTCCTTGCACCCATCTTTACTATTCCATGGAATAACTTTAGATGTACATGAACCCTAAGAAACTATCTACCCATTTAAGAACCAGATGGGTGCTGGTGTCAGATAAATTCCAAAGACTTTACAGCCTCACAGTGTTATGATTTAATTTGCAGAAGCTAGTTTCTATTTCTAATGAGTTCTTTTATTCTATCTTGTTTAAGGAACTTAAAGAAATCCTTTGATCTCAATATCTTTTACAACAAGTAATGAGAAAACCTTGATAGAAATTTATTTTAGCTATTCACAAAAATCATTTAATTTTTTTCTCAGAACCCAGAGTTACTAAAGACCCTTCTAGATTTTCACACTGTTACATGCGTACTCCCTATAAACCTCTTCATTCTTTATTCTTCACTCTTTACTCACAACCATTTTCTTATGCTTAGTAACTATGCAGTTGAGTTAATATTCTATAAGTAAACTCTTCTACAGCGCTGTGTGATAAGCAGTGAACCATAACATGTATGTTTGTCTTGTTTAAAATATCCCAATTCTAACTACCCAATAAACTAGTTGGTGAGGAACAGATCAAATATTTCATAATCTCACCTTTTGGAATGATCATCTTGTCATCTTTATCCAGGGCTTTGCCTTCCTACCCCAGAGGAAGTAACTCAGAGCCAATATGTTCCTCAGTGGTTCTAAAATTAAGCACCCAGTTGGTGGCTAAATTAAGAGCTGACCTTGTACAACTGAAACATAAGTGCTTTCTGGCACCCAGTAAAGTATTACCCATGACTTCTCTAGACTTTCATCAAAAGGAACACAAGCTCACAGAGATATAATAAGATTATCTGTGTCCTGATTGGTTCAAAGAGCCCTTAGGAAAACAAATGATGTGCCAACTCAGCTGCTCTGAGGGATCCTGCTGAAGGAACAAAGAAAACCCACTGAAATAGAATTAAGACTAGTTTTATGTTAGTTGTTCAAGAGAAAAATCTGTATATCTGCAGATCTAAATCTATTTTTAATCAATGTTAACACCCTGTTTCTTGTTCTTCATCTTCAGACTCCTGTCAAATCTCATTAAACACAATCTTCTTGTTAAATGATTTTTTTTGTCCTTTGATTTGCATTTCATCAGCACCAGTCTGGTACACAGATGGGTAGGAAAGTCTATGGTTTCTAATCTGATCAAGAATTCTTAGGTCAAAGTATAGAATACATTTACTTGGAAAAAAATGAGTGGCAGTTATAAAGCAAGCAGAAAATTGCGATGTTGCTGGAAGGAGGGTCATTTTCTCATTTCAAAACTGAAGTTTTGTATCTTACTGATTTTCTAATGAAAATAATCAGACTGTCCTTGGATGAAGTCAAGCCACTGCCCACATTCACAAGCCACATGGTTTCTGTCCATGCTCTACTAAAACAACTCATCTGAAGGGGCTAGGTGACCTCCTAGTGTCTTATTTTCCAGGTCCTCTGTTGGATTTGCAGCCACTGTTCCTACTTCCTGAACCTTTCTACTCTCTAAGTTTTGGGAAACACTACTCTACCTGTTCGGTGCTTCTCATTTCTCTGATCCAGTCTTGGTACTTGGTGTTAATAGATGGATTGTAGTGAATTTACCAATTTCATTTCAAAATTGGAAAACTGTAAATATTAAAGCAAATGTTCTAACTTCTCTTAAAAAGTAAAGAGGTTGTGCCAGGCACGGTGGCTCGTGCTTGTAAGCTTCAGCCTATGAAGCAGCCGGGGCTAGGGATCGCAGTTCGAGTCCCGCCTGAGGCCCGTAGTGAGACCTAATTCCAAAAAAAAAAAAAAAAAAATAGCTGGGTGTGGTGGTGTGTGCCTGTAATCCCAGCTACCTGGGAAACTGAGGCTGGGGATTGCTTGAGTCTGTGGTACCCCGGGCACGAGAGCCTGCGGTTCCACGGGCAAAAATAGCGAGACCTAGTCTCAAAAAAAAAAAAAAAAAAAAGTAAAGAGGTTGTATTTCATTCACCCTTAGAGCAAAATCTGAAGAATACCTTTTATTTATACCACTGTAAACTTTTATATTGAAATAACCAAGATTGAAGTTTAGATAATTATGTACATTTTATAAACACTAATCCTATTAAGAATGCTGTAAGCAAGCCTTATGCTGAGTCTTTTCTTTGAGACTTTTGTGTACAATTGTGCAGGTTGTACCCAGCACAAGGATTCTTAGATATAGTGGTAAGGGGAATAAAATCCTTCCTCTCCACTCACTGATACGAGTGCCTTGGTGAAAGGATTGTCTCCACCTAGACAGAAGGTTGAAAGGTTCTAAACTGCACAAAGTTGGCACATATAGACCTGGTCTTATGCTGGCACTAACTCATTTATCGTCCCAACATCCCCGCAAAGTAGATATTATATTATCATGGCCATTTTTCAAGAAGGAAAGGTTCAGGTGATTAAGCAAATTGCCCAAGTTCATTTAATTAGAGTGAAACAGCTGGGATGCTAACCTTGACAGGTACAACTATTATGCTGGGGTGGGAGGGGGGGCTCCCAGGACCATGAGGTAAGTGTGTGAGGTGTGAGTGTATGTGTGCATCAGAGCTTATTAACCCCTTGCTGGATGACAGAGAGATACTATTCAGTGACTTCCTATGAGAGTGTAGTTCCTGCTCTCATAGCCCAAAACTGAGAAAGGCACAGAGCTGACCTGGACCTGGCAAGTTTTATTGTGATAGCTACTCTGTCCAATGATTCAAGCAACTCAACAAGTATCCAAACCAACAACATAGCAAGCACTGCATTGGAGAACTTGGGGTTGCCATGCACTTCTGGACATCAACTGCTATTTGTGCTTTACTTGTTTGCCCTTTGAAAAGGATCTTCACATTCATTCCTCTGTCTTCTCTACTCCATTGCCTATCCCTCCTGCCTTCCTGACCACTCTCCATCTCTACCTGTACAAATCCTGGCCCCTAAGAACCAGCTTAAACCTTTCTAGTTCTTTTAAGGTCTTCTAATCCTTTCAGAACCCATTTTTTTCTTCTTTACTTTCCTATATATTTTTATTTTCCTACTGTATTTTTGTTTGTCTTGCATTATAGCTATTTATGTACATTTTTGCTTGAGTTTGTATATGTAAACTCTGAGGATGTGAATCTAATACAGAGGATGTGCATACTGCAGAAAACTCAATATATGGGAACTGAATTAAAAGCAAATAAATAGCAGCAAGAGAAACACCGCAACTTCTCCGTATGTTCAGTGGTCTCCAGTGCACTAAATCTCTAAAAAAGAATTTTATAACAAAAGAAAAAACAAGTTAAACATCTTCAAGGAAATCTACAACGCATTGTATATCATAATAGATTTGTTTTTAGTAAAAGATCTAGTGAATAATTTAATTAGTGTGAATTACCATAATTAATTCAGTTCCCAGGAGCTGAATGAGTTATAGATTTGCAAATCTCTTGGTATTAAGCAGTTTGCAAACTTGTTCTCTGAGTTAATTTTTAACTTTCATTTTGGCTATGATTATCTACTAGGCCCTTCACCTAAAAAATCATGAAGAGTTTAAGTACAGGGGAAAAATTAGAAAAGCTATTCAGAGTATTTCTGAGACTATGTATAGAAAAATATTTTGCATAGTTGATGAAATAATACAGAACCATCTGAATATACTGAGAAAATGTGGGAACTATAACAATGGAATTTACCAAGACTATGTTAAATTTACATTTCAATTTAAATTACCTCTAAATAGATATTTGAAGTAAAGACATGGTTTAACATTCAATAATAAGAACAAGATAAATTTCCACTATTGAATTAAGTAGGAATTAGTCATGAATTCTTAACTTTATAACTATAACTGTAATGCTATAGGATATTCATAAAAGAATAGTTCTCTTATCAAAATGGATAATGGAAAGTTTTCTAGTTTGAACATGGGTATATAAATTTGTATCTTTTTCTTTTTCCTGCTGGAAAGTTACGCAAAAGCAAGTAGGGAAAGGACAAAAACCAAAACAAATATCAACTACATTTTTGACAAAAGTAGACTAATAATAATAGACGCCACAGAAAAATGTAAGGACTATTAACAGTAAAATTTGGAAAGAAATCTTTGCAGGAGGGTGTGAAAAGAGATACAGAGTGGTAGAAAAACATTATAGCAGCAAATCTTAAAAATACCAGCAAATATACACTTTGTACTAGAAGGACTGTATTACTACAGACTGGTTTCCATAGCAACAGTTATTTCCTTTGATTGTGGCAATGTGAGTAAGAACAAAAGAGAGCAAGGTGGTGCCACAAATCCTCTTGGATCAGGCTTAGTTCAGAGAAACAGAGGAAGGGAGTCACACAAAAAATCACACAGATGACTTGTAGCTGCAGGAAGCAGTCCCTTTGTTCTTCCTGAATGTAGCTGGCCCAGGAAACACAACTTGCTTTAAAATGCTTAATAAAATTAAGCATAAAAATTTAATGAATGATTGGGAGAAAGTAGTAAAACTTTCCAAGAGATGACTTATACTCATATGGAAGTTTGCCACTGAGTAGATGAAAATGATTGTTAACTGTATGAACAATAATACAACTTTATCTATAAAGGGAGAAGTAGAAATACAAGAATTTAGTAAAGAGATAGTAGCAAACAAGAAAAGATGAAACAAAAGCTAACAGAATTCAGGAAAGAAACAGAAGAGAGAAAAATAATTATCACAAATAGAGGTTTGAAGGACTTTTTCAAGGAAAATAGGTGATGTAAAGGACACTACAAGACATATAGGGAATGGAAAAAAGTAAAGCAAGTATTAAAAAGAATAGCAGAGTAAACTGATCTCTCTCTTTTTCTCTCTCCCTCGCTCTCTGTTTATTCACACATAAAACAATCAGTAAAGGTCCAACAAACACATACTTGGGAGAAACTACTAGAGGATTAATACAGCTGAATAACAGATGACTGGGGGCAAGTATGACGAATTAGCAGAGAACATTGAAAAAACATTTGCTATAGAATGAATGATAAAAGAAATGTAGGAATCAGTGTCACAGAATAGAATGTTGATTTCATATGCCCTGCAATATAAGATGATACAACTAACAATTTAGGGGCAGGAAAGGGAAGGAGAATAAGTTGTATTGATTCCCTCATCTGGTGCAGCTGGAAGTGAAATGTTAAATGAAATAAAATATAAAAATATCTAATATACACAGGTAAAAGTAAATCCTTGGGAAGTTAATTTTTTTTTTAATTTTAATCACATGGAAAAAGAAATACAGAAGACAAATGGAGGAAAGTACATAATTTTATTAATTTTCTGCTAGTAGGGAATTAATGGATAGTTTCTAGAAAAATCAGAAGTTAAGAGTTATAAACTACTGTAAATGTAAACCACCAAATTAAAACAGAAACCATTCTAAAAACCTGATGAACTATATAAAAAATAAAGTATAGGAAAAGATTTTGTAAATACCAAAAACCAGGGCAAATATATCTGTCATATTATTGACTGTAAACAAGTCTAACTTTTTGAATAAGGAAAAGAATCGATTTGACACCTTTATGGGGAATTCTTACCTTTCTCTTGATATTTTTCTCCCTTATGTTTTAAATAGAACCTAAGGGATCTATAAATTAATTGAATAGGGTGTGAATCAAATGAAGCCTTCAAGACTGAAGTTTAAAAAATAAAATTAGATTAAAAGAGTACTGGACAGTACTAAAGAGTACTAAGAGTACTAAAACATGTTAGGAACAGCCCATTTCTGGATAAAAAATGAGTTGATTCTTCAAGAAAATGATCTCTTAATATAACAACTTTTAATTGCCTAGCTGTCAGAATCAATTGCTAGAGGAAATGGCGATTACTTCTCACAATCTATGTAAGTAATAAATACCCAAACACTAGGAGTATAGCTTGGGCCAGTTAGATCTAAAGGTGAAAACACAAATGGACAATAGAGAACAGAGAATATCTTATGTACAAACTCCCAGATGCTTCCTTGGAGCTTTCTGGGATTTCCCTCTGGTAATTTTTACATCTGAAATATGAAATTTTGGCAATAAAAAAAGGAACAGACTTTATGATTCTCAAATGCAGGTTTCTTTCATAATTTAACTTATAATTCCTGTTGCAGTCAATGCTTTAAAGATTATTAGTTGATTGGGTAATTTTTTAGGTGCACACCTTCCTTATGATGTGCTTGGAAATGTGCTTGGAAAAACTGTTGTGAGAAAGTAAGCACAAGAAGTAAAAAATCATTTTCATCCCTCAAAATTAGAAGCGGTACCAGAAATTAAATTCTAAGCCATATAGCACTAATTTAGAGGGTTAAAGGAATCAGAGAAATGAGAAATGGATGAACTAAAGATAGTGATGTGTTGGTGATGTTTTTTGCTTGTTTTCTTGGCCTATTGAAGTATAATTGAGAAATATACAAACACCTAAGTGTAAAATATGATGGTTTGATTTTGATATACATATACTGTGTAAATGATTACATAATCAAGTTAATTAGCGCCTCACATAGGTAATTGTGTGTATATGTGTTTGTGTGAGAAGGGAGAAAAAAGAGAGAACCAATGAAGATGAAAAACAAACACATGCAAAGATGTTCAACATCAATTAGGCCACTAGAGAAATAAAAATTGTAATCACAATGAGATTTAACTATATATCTTTCAGGATCACTAAAATGAAACAAATGGTGACAAGTAATACTGACAAAAATCTAGAAAACTGGGTGATTTGTGCATTGCTATTAGGAAAAATGATACAATCACATTTTTAAAAGCAAGATTGATTCCTTCTTAAAAACTTGAACGTGAAAGTACCATATGACCCAGTAATTGCACAGGTGGGCATTTATAACAGAGAAATGAACCCTTCTGTTCACTATAATTTGAACACAAATGTTCATAAAACTTTGCAATAGCCCCACACATCTGGAAACAATCCAGATGTCTTTCAACAGGTAAATGATTAAAGAAACAGTGGTATAACCACAGTGTAGAATACTGCTCAGCAATAAAAAAGAATGTGCTATTGATATTTCCAACAACCAGGATGAATTTCCAGAGAATTAGAGTGTGAAAAAAGTAAATTCCAAATGGTTGTAAATAATACAATTTCTTTATAGAGCATCTCTGCAGTGGAGAACAGATTAGTAATTGACAGGGGTAAAGGGGAGTGAATGAGAGTGAAGTGAGAGCAGCTATTAAAAGGCAGTGTGGGAAATGGTAATGATAGTGGAATTTGTACTGCATCTTAAGAGTACAAATATCTTGCCTAAAATTGAGAACAAACTTGATACTGAAGTAACACTCCAAATGTTAAGACTTTCTAGGTAGAGGTGTGATAGATAATTCCCAGTATCCTTTGATCTTCACTAACCTTAGCATCTATTCACCTGTTGCATAGATGGAGGCTCTAAAATATTTTTGTCTTACTGGAAACTTTAAAATAATTATTCATTGCTTCAAAATATAAATCAACACAAATACCATTCCAACTTGTATTGACCTGGATGCTCTGGAATGCTCTTGAATAGCTAGAGGTCCCTGAACCACATGCCAGAAAATGAACTAGTTCAACCATTGTGAGCTTTATAGGTGGAGGTATTGGCCAAGATCCAGAGAATTGAGAGACCTTCAAAAGTCATAAAACTGGTGAAGTGTGGAGCTAAATTCCTGCTCTAAGTTCTTTTCTATTCATAATGATTGTGAAGAAAAGGTCAGATGGATGGAGTACATGCATTAGAAGGAATATATAATTTTCAGTGGGAACAGGAAATATGTTGCCTGAAGTAGCAAAGATATATGAGTCTACTTGACTTTTTCCAAATTAAGAAGCAGAAAGAGAAATTGCTTTGTATTTCCCTTGCAGAGTTCCTCTTGCGGAACTAATAGCTGGATACCAGAAGGACTCTTTAGGGCCAATCTGCTCATGCCATAATGTGTTAAGTGGGCTGATTCAAACTTATAGGTAGAGATGAGCCAGTATACCTGCTGAAGTGAATGAGGATACCAAAATCTAGTTTATTATAACAGCTTTCCTTGCTCATGCCAAAAATATTCCAGAAATAAAGAAAAGGGGATAGTTGAAAAGCAAAGGATGTATCATAAAGTAGCCAGCTTGATACTATACTTGCACCACCTGCAGCCCTTAGTGAAAGGTATAATCTGGAACTGTGAGGGAAGGAAAATGCGACCTCCCACTAGTTAAGAACTTTGATTGTAGTTGTAAACTTCCATTATTGACCAAGATTGACTCACACCCCATGATAATGCAGTTTTTCCTAAACAAAAACGAGTAACAATCATTTGCTTTGAATTTCTGTGTGTCTAGCAGAAAGCTTTCCCATCACATTCTAGTTCTCTCCTGTAACTTCTTATAACATACCAGAAAAGTTAATTATATGCTTGTTTCTCAATTTCCTCAAGATTATTACTCTCATGTCCCTATGCTTTTAAGCTATTATGTACATTCTGTTTAGCTTCCCTTTCCCACCTTGGAATTTTCTGATTTTTGAGCTTGGGTATACTTTAAATCATTCACCTGGTTTTTAAGAATAACTTTCTCGTTTTCTTTAGTCTTTCCTTTCCCTTGCCTACCTTACTTCCTCTAACACTGACAATGACAAGGTAACCTCCTACTTTCTCTTACCTCAATCTCGTATATTCTCCAACTACTTAAAACACGAGGCATTTTAATGTCATATAACATTTGCACAATTGCATTATCCTGCTATTCACCTTTGTTAGTAATGACTCTTAAATGACTCATGACTTTTTAACTTTTAAATTGGCACTTTTGGGATGTTAGCCATTCCTGGACTAGTTTTTTTTTTTTCCTTTAGTCTGTGTGTGTCTCTTAGCCCAAACTCCTTCATGCTGTATACCTTCTGCTGTGTTTCTCACCAAATGAATTTGCCAGAATATAAAAGAAAGGAAGTTCTTAATTGTTTCATCCTCTCAGCCAAGATTGCCATTAACATGTCTCTTTATCACCACCTCCTGGCCAAATGACTACATGACTTACAAAGTCATCTTAACTGACTAGAAAACAGGCAGTTTGGGATATTGCAAGATTACATTGTAAATAGAAAAATTTCAAGTTGTCTGAATGTGTAATAAGACCCCTGAGACAAGATATGTATTTTTTCCATTACAACATACAATACATATTATGTATTTTAATACAGTATAAATAAAAGAGCTCTTGGAAATTCCAACTGTATTGATCATAAAGTTTATATAAAAATTTTTCCAGGAAAAAAGAATCTATATAGTTAGCTTTTCATAACATATAGATTCGTATGTAGGATTCCAATAGCATGTATAAGGAAAGTCTTCAAATTATAAACTAAAACAGGCTGAAAATTCTACTGTAAAACAACTTTATCCTTTAAACAGAAATTTGGGAGATCCCAGCCCATTTTCCTTTATTTAGTCATTAATATAATTTGTCATGTTCATGTTCATGTTGGTCATGTTCTCAGTCCCTAGTGTATACATTTCTTTAAATTTATTCTTCTAATATACCACATCAACAAAGAGAAAAACAAAAACCACATGGTAATATCAATAGATGCAGAGAAAGCATTTGACAAAGTCCAGCATCCATTCATGATAAAAGCCTTTGAAAAACTGGGTATTAAAGGAACTTATCTCAACATAATAAAAGCCATCTATGACAAACCTACAGCAAATATCATCCTAAATGGAGAAAAACTAAAAGCATTCCAGCTGAGATCTGGAACTAGGCAAGGATGTCCACACTCCCCACTACTCTTTAACATTGTATTGGAAGTCCTAGCTAGGGCAATAAGGCAAGAGAAAGGCATAAAAGGGATACAAATAGGTAAAGAGGAACTGAAGCTATCATTATATGCAGATGATATGATTCTCTACATAGATGACCCCCAAAAATCCACAGAAAGATTACTTGAACTAATAAACCAGTTCGGTAAGGTAGCTGGATACAAAATCAACACACAGAAGTCAGTAGCATATCTATATGCAAAAAGTCAAATAGAAGAGGAAGAAATCAGAAAAACCATCCCATTTACCATCACACCAAAAAAAATTAAATATTTCGGAATAAACCTAACAAAAAACGTGAAAGAATTATACAAAGAAAATTTTAAAACACACCTAAAAGAGATAGAAGAAGACGTAAGAAAATGGAAAGACATTCCCTGTTCATGGATTGGAAGAATTAATATTATCAAAATGACCATCTTACCAAAGGTAATATATAGATTCAATGCAATCACAATAAAAATCCCAATGACATTTTTTAAAGAGATAGAACAAAAATTACTGAAATTCATATGGAATAACAAAAGACCCCGAATATCCAAAAGCCTCCTGACCAGAAAAAAAGAGAATGGAGGTATTACAATCCCAAACTTTAAACTATTCTACAAAGCCATAATAATTAAAACAGCATGGTATTGGTACAAAAACAGACAGTCAGATCAATGGAACAGAATTGAGTGCCCTGAAATAAAACCACACATCTATAGTCAACTAATCTTCGATAAAGGTGTGAAAAACTTACCTTGGAACAAGGATAGCCTCTTCAATAAATGGTGCTGAGAAAATTGGACTAAGACATGCAAAAAAATGGACCAAGAAATCTCCCTTACTCCATGTACAAAAATAAACTCAAAATGGATAAGAGACTTAGAGGTCAGACCTGAAACCATAGCATACATTGATGAAAACTTGGGCAAAACTCTCCATGAACTACAATTCAGAAATCCCTTTCTGGAAACATCCACAGATGGCAAAAAAATGAAGGAAAACATAAACAGATGGGACTACATCAAACTAAAAAGCTGTACAGCAAAAGAGACAACAGAAAAAACTAAAAGATGCCCAACCGAATGGGAAAAAATCTTTGCCCTCCACATGAGTGACAAGGGCTTAATAACGAAGATCCACAAGGAACTAACACAACTAAACAAATGCAAAACAAAAAGCCCAATCAAAAAATGGGGAGAAGAACTAAAAAGACACTTTTCCAAAGAGGAAATACAAATGGCCAACAGGCACATGAAAAACTGCTCAACTTCGC